>OZ023167.1:20034879-20059879 GCA_963678695.2 Diplodus puntazzo | reverse complement strand
CTGTAACGTTGTTTTGTGGGACATTTCTCTGTATTAAGTTGAGTGAGGGATCTGTGCAGTTAACAGAACATCAGATAGACGCGCCTCCACAATACTGAGCCTCTGATACTATCGGACAAGTATCATATACATAAATTATTGAAATGTTACATAAATAAAAAGTTTAATTTAGAAAGAAAAAAAATCGAAGTTTGTATTAAAATGTGGGTCAAAAATCGTGATACAAACCAAATCGTGAGTTTGGTGTATCGTTACAGCCCTTGTCACGAGTCAAAGCAGGGTGACAACAGACATGGACGCGACTCAGGGGAGCGAGGCGAGCACATCGTTGCTAGGGCCTTTGAACGGCAAGTTCTTCTCTTCTTAGTGTATTGAATTGATTAGTCATGCAATACAATGTTGTAATGTCCTAGAATTCGAATTCTTTATTTGTGTACCTTTAGCAGATATGAGATTAAAATGCGATTAATTAGATTAATTAATTACAAATCCTGTAATTAATTAGATTATTTTTTTTAATCACCTGACAGCCCTAATATATATATATATATATATATATATATATATATATATATATATATATATATATATATATATATATATATATATATATATATATATATATATATATTAGACACACACACGTCATCACAGTGTTGTGAGGTGTTCATTGCCCTGAACACAAGGTCCCTCCCTCATCTTGGCCTCATACACTTGGCGATAAAAATCAAATTTTAAGTGCTCTCTTGTCTGAAATGAAAGCGTGCGGAAGTCTGACAGGAGGCTTTTAAAAAAAAGGCTATCATTGTCCTCTTCTTGAGGTGGTGGAGGGGGCATAAAGGGGACAGGGGGTGGCCTGTTGCTTACTGCCTCTAAGGCTAGCAGCATTCGCTCCTCAAACTCCCCATTCCTGGTCGACCTCCTCCTCTTACTGTGAGACTGATCTGCAGTGTTCTTCTCTGCCACTGATGACTGATCATCCTGCTGCTGCGCTTCTAATCCTGAACTGTCCTGATCCTGATCGTCATCATCTTCCTCATCCTCCTCCTCACTCTCAGAGTCCCCCCCCTCCATGTTGCTGGAGGTGGAGCGGTCCCCCAAAAATGGGTTTAAAAAACTCATTACAGCAGCATAACGCCATGGCTTCACCCTACTTGCACCTGCACCACTCTTTCTCCTCTCTTTCTCCTGATTCCTCTCTTTCCTCAACTGCCCTCGGAGGTACTTCCATTTTTTCTTGCATTCGCTATCTAATGAATAGACAACACAAAAAATGGAATGTGAATATCAATACATGAAGTTGCAGTTTGCACATATTATATTATTTTCTGAAACCAGACAGATCAAATGGCAGACCTACAACAATTCCATTATAATTGTTATGCTTCAAGCAGTCGCAACACATTAAATATTAAAAAGCTGTAAGCTAGGCACCGTAAACCTGCCATTTGGCTCAATTCATCCAAAATAACGGGGTAGTTAACTATATTTTAATCGCGTTTTGCAAAATTATCACTGATAAAATGGTTTGAAGAAGTAGTCATCCTGCACTTGCATAAAGCAAGGACTGATAGCATGCTAGCATGCTACGTTGCAACGCTAGCATGCTACGTTGCAACGCTAGTATGCTACGTTGCTACGCTAGTATGCTAGCATGCTACGTTTACAACGCGAGTATGCAATTTCTCTCCTTTCTTACAAACATATCACACAATTTAAATCTCACCAGGCAAACCAACAACAAGAGCGACCTTCTTCCACGCATCAGCCGTCTTGATTTGATCCCTGTAGGCGAACAGGGTCAAATCATAGAGGA
This sequence comes from Diplodus puntazzo, assembly GCA_963678695.2. Lineage (NCBI taxonomy): Eukaryota > Metazoa > Chordata > Actinopteri > Spariformes > Sparidae > Diplodus > Diplodus puntazzo. Next base: position 20,058,063 of record OZ023167.1, on the reverse strand, counting down.
CCGGGTGTTCTGCTACGGCAGTGATTAATGTTTCCAGCGCCATCTCAGAAAGAATGTTTGGTAGGAACCAAAGTTACGCCGGTGTTTCTCTGGGACCGACCTGACCGAGGGACGACAGCCGAACGAGACATCCCGATTGGTTATCGGGTGGCTTTTCCACCTAGACGCGTCATAGCTCATTACATAAAGTTGGAGGATTTTTAACTTTTTTTTTCCTCCTAATGCGCCTATTCCTCCCGCCTCCGCCTTTTCCACCTTTCCCTCCTTGTCCGCCTGGCTCCCAATACACAATGAATGACTTCCGGGATCTTTTTCCTCTTTGTGCGCTTTTGGTCTGAACGCACAGTTAGTTCACATGACAAGATTTCGGGGAGACAGACCTTGGCAAAGTGACGTCGATTCGGCGGCGTGTAGCGTGGCTCCATCAACTTTATTAGACTCTGAAACCCCACGTCCTCCACTACAGAGAAAGGCTGGTCATCTAAAGCAATGAACTCCATCACCTTGTTTGTTATTTGTTTTGCTTTAGCGCTGTCTGGAGGCAGCTGTTTGGCTTTCCTTAAATGCTGTGTCAATTGAAGTCTGAGGGGCCGTCCAGACGGGCAAAAACAATCTTTTTTATCTCCGTCTTCCTCGTCATCGTTTTAAGAATATTTGCGTCCACACGGACCCACTGAAAATGAGCGAAAACACTGTAGTTCATATTCCAGGCCTCTAGGTGGCGCTTGACATTCACAAAACACGGAGAAGAAGACACGGAGCATGCACAGTAAACTTGCGCGCTGTAAACAAACAGACAGTAGACGGAGAAACCGAACACAACAAGAAGAAGAAGATAAAAATGGCGAGTGCAAGGAAACCGGAATCGTTTGTGTGGACTGTTAATGAGGTCCAACTGCTGCTGAGACTCACACTCAACTACAAGATGGGTAAGTTGCGAGAAAGGCTCGATATCTTCTGCGGCACGAACACGAGCATGCGGTCCGCCATTGTTGTTGTTATCGGACGTTGCGAGATGCGGCGATGGCGTCATAGATAGATAGATAGATAGAAATACTTTAATGATCCCAGACTGGGAAATTATTTTGTTACAGCAGTTGTGGGTCCACAAATAAAACACTTCGTACATAACATAAATAGAATCCAATATATATAGTGTATATATACAGTGCACAGTGTGCTATAAACAATAAACAATAATAATATATACAACAAAACAGTAGAGAGACCAGAGTTCTCTATCAGGCAGAGGTGAGAGAGTTGTTGTATAAAGTGATGGCTTGTGGCAGGAAAGATTTCCTGTATCTGTTGCTACGACAGCGAAGCTGAAGCAGCCTTCCGGAGAAGGTGCTCCGCTGTCTGACCAGTGTGAGTTGGAGAGGGTGGAGAGGATTATCCATGATGGATAACAGTTTTTTCAGTGTCCTCCTCTCCACCACAGCCTCCAGAGTGTCCTGTTTGCAGCCAATCACAGAGCCAGCCCTCCTGATCAGTTTGTTGAGTCTGTTAGTGTCACTGGCTCCAATGCTGCTTCCCCAACAAACCACAGCAAAGAAAAGTACACTGGCCACCACAGACTGATAAAAGATCTCCAACATCTTGCTGCACACGTTGAAGGATCTCAGCTTCCTCAGGAAGTAAAGTCTGCTCATCCCCTTCTTGTACACAGCTTCAGTGTTAGATCTCCAGTCCAGTCTATGGTTGATGGTAACACCAAGGTACTTATAATCCTCCACCGCCTCCACATCCCTTCCCAGAATGCACAGAGGTTGGAAAGCCGTCTTCCTCTTCTTCCTGAAATCTATCACCATCTCTCTGGTCTTGCTGATGTTCAGCCGCAGGTGATTCTGTCCAGTCCACTCCACAAAGTTGTCTACCAGAGCCCTGTACTCCTCCTCCTGTCCCTCACTTATACACCCAACAACAGCCGAGTCGTCAGAGAACTTCTGCAGGTGACACGACCCGGTGTTGTACTGAAAGTCAGTGGTGTATAAGGTGAACAGGAAAGGAGACAGTACAGTCCCCTGTGGAGCTCCTGTATCACTAACCACCGCATCAGACAGAACACTGCCCATACGGACAAACTGTGGCCTGCCTGTCAGGTAGTCAGTAATCCAGGAGATCATCGTGTCGTCTACACCCATCACCCTCAGCTTCTCCCCCAGTAGCAGTGGCTGAATGGTGTTAAAAGCACTAGAGAAATCAAAGAATGTGATTCTCACAGTGCCTCCTCCACCATCCAGGTGCGAATGGGCTCGTTGCAGCAGGTAGATGACAGCGTCATCAACTCCCAAGTGGGGCTGGTAAGCAAATTGCAGAGGGTCTAGCAGGGCTCTCACCTGCGGCCTCAGGTTGGCCAAAACCAGTCTCTCCAGCACCTTCATGACGTAAGATGTGAGGGCCACTGGTCGATAGTCATTGAGGTCTGATGGTGTCGACTTCTTTGGAACAGGAACCAGGCAGGATGTCTTCCAAAGCACCGGTATTCTCTCCTGTCCAAGGCTCAGGTTGTAGAGGTGTTGTAGGACAGGAGACAGCTGGCTGGCACATGTCTTCAGGATCCTGGGGCTGATACCGTCAGGGCCTGCAGCCTTCTGCTGGTGGAGTCTCTCCAGCTGTCTCCTAACCTGGCCTGCAGTCACAGTCATGCGGGGGAGGCTGCTGGTGTCTTCAGTGGAGGACGTGGAGGAGGAGGTGAAGGTGGAGGAGGAGGAGGTAGAGGAGGAGGAGGTGGAGGAGGAAGAGGTGGAGGAGGAGGAGGAGAGGTGTTGCACAGGAGAGCTCACAGCAGGGAAGTGAGGGGGGAGGGGAGGAAGCATTCGGGGCAGTGAGGGTGTGTGGGGGTCTGGAGGTGTCAGGGAGACGACAGAAGGCTGTGAGCTGAACCTATTGAAGAATCTGTTCAGCTCGTTTGCCCTCTCCAGGCTGCCCGATGACTGTCTGCCGCTCACCTTACACCCAGTGATCTGCTTCATACCAGTCCACACATCCCTCACATTGTTCTGCTGAAGTTTGGCCTCCAGCTTCCTCCTGTAGGCGTCTTTACAGGTCCTCAGCATATCCCTGAGTTCATGCTGCACTTTCCTCAGTTCTTCCCTGTCTCCAGACCTGAATGCCCTCTTCTTCTTGTTAAGAAGGACCTTCAGGTCATTGGTGATCCACGGCTTATTATTAGGGAAGCAGTGTACAGTCCGTGTTGGCATGGTGGTGTGTTCACAGAACCTGATGTATTCTGTGATGTAGTCGGTCATGCTGTCGAGATCCTCCCCATGTGGCTCAACGAGTGCATCCCAGTCTGTCGACTCAAAGCAGTCCTGTAGTGCATCAGCAGCCTCCTGAGTCCACCTCCTCACGCTCCTAGTGTGGACAGGCTGCCGCTGAACAAGAGGGACATACTTAGGGGTCAGCAGAACCAGGTTGTGGTCAGATCTCCCAAGAGGGGGGAGGGCTGTGGGACTGTATGCATCCTTAGCATTTGCATACAACAGATCCAGTGTGTTACAGTCTCTGGTGGGGCAGTCAACATACTGGTGAAATGTTGGGAGGGTTTTGTCCAGTGAGATGTGATTAAAATCCCCAGTGATGACAATAAATGCGTTAGGATGCAGCGTCTGTATCTGGGCAACAGCGGAGTGGATGACGTCACAGGCCAGCGCTGCATCAGCTGAAGGAGGAACGTACACACCGATAATGACGGCGTACGTGAATTCCCGGGGCAAATAATAAGGCCTCATCCCCACAGTCAACAGTTCAATGTCCGGGGTACAGAGACGTTCCTTCACGTGAACATGTCCGGGATTACACCACCTCTCACTCACATACAGTACAATCCCTCCTCCTTTCTTCTTTCCGCTGCTTATCACATCCCTGTCCGCCCGAACAGTGCTGAAGCCGGGAATCGCCACGCTGTGGTCCAGGATGTTTGAGTGAAGCCATGTCTCCGTGAAACACAATATACTGCACTCACGATATTCCCTGTGAGCCTTTATCAGCGCGGCGAGCTCGTCAGTCTTGTTCCCCAGAGACCTCACGTTTCCCATGACGATCGCCGGTACAGCCAGTCTGTGTCTCCTCTTCTTCCCCCTCCTCTTCACTCCGGCTCTGCAGCCACGGCGTCTCCTCCGCAGCTCCTTCAGGACCTCAGGTCTGGCTCCGGGTAGCAGTGCAGGTTCACACAGCAGTGCAGGTTTACACAGCGCAATCAGCTGGTCGCGTGTGTAAACAATGCGCTCAATGATGCGCTCCTGTCCCTCCGTTGCTAGGGTTAGCATAATAAACATAAAAGTGCCACAAGCTCGTCCGTCTTGTTCAAAAAGACAAAATAGTTTTAAAAAAAGGAAGTGTCCATCTTCTCACTGTCTCTTAAGAAGAATTGCCAAAAATCACATCGAAAATCAAAACAGAAATACAAAAAAAACTTGGAAGCCCACGGGAGCTGCTGCAACAGGCTGCCACCTAGTACGGCGCCATAGCAACCGTCATTGTTAGTTATTAAAATAGTCATTGTTTTGGAAAGTATGCGGATTCGCTGTCAACATGAAAATGGGAGGGCTGCGTTTCCGGATTTCTCCAAAAAAAAAAGAGGGGAAAAAAGAGTTTCTTCATGAGCACAGTGTTCATGCCGCAAATCAAGATATAATCATCGGCCACGGCCATCGGCGAATGTCATTTTTATTTGCCGATGGCAGTTAACGAGGCAAACATCGGCCGAGACCGATGTTCAGCCGATGCATTGGTGCATCCCTAGCCGTGACACAACTTGACTTGCTTGATTTCCATCACAGTGACTTGGGACTTCAAGGTTAAGACTTGAGACTTGATTATGACTTACACGTATGTGGCTTACTCCTACATCTGATGCTTAGTGCTTATTAGCATTGCTTGTACATGTAACTTGCTTGTAACTGTATAGAAAATTGGTGGGACCAGCTGTTTGCCAGCTTGTTGAGGGGGGGCGGGGAGTGAACTTCTATCATTTCAAATGGGAAAAGTGGGGGGTCCAAACTAATTATTGCTGTATATTGGTGTTTAGTATATATGGGGCTTTCTGGTCACATTAAAACTGTATTTTATTATAGGATTATTGATGGCTGCAAGGAGACGCAGGAAGCTCCTTTACAGGATGCAAGAGAACTCGTTGCCAGGGGCCTGGACAAGATGGCAGAGTTGGAAGCAAAGTACATAAATTCTTTTAAAGGTAAGTTGTATGGGTTTAGTAAAGAATAATACAGTGGAAATTTGCATAGCATACAACAGTGCATTTTGTTCTCCAAAATTCAACATATGTGGTTATTGATGTATTGTCATGTGATATATGTAGTGAGGACACACAGGTGGTCATTTGAGTGGGTACCAATTTAAATTTGTGCTTTTTCAGAAATTGTAGTGTTAGACTGTGGCAATAATGTTATTACAAACATATATCTAAAAAATTAAAGAAATAAAGTCCAATATCTATACTGGATATGTACAATAGGCTGAGCTGAGGCAGGGAGGGAGGAAGGCATCAAAGGTAGATTTACAAAAATGTACCTGCAATGGTGTGTGGCCCAGCAAAATGTGGGGCTCCAGACTTATTGGTTTCACCACTGTTCCGAAAAACAGGTGATTGTAGACCATTCCAAAAGCAAACGTTGTTTCTTTACATCAGGGGTCATCAACTATATTTGTCCAAGGGCCAGAATTTTTCTCTGCGCACACTGTAAGGGCTAGATGCTCAATAAAATAAAATAAGAATTGTATTCTCAGTAATGTTATTATTCATTTAATTTATTTAATATATTAATTTTCATTCCAAATTTGTTATTTTTCAGCCTCTCTCAGTGTTAACAAACCCATGCAATTTTATAATATCATTTAATGTTATTATCTTCTATAATATTTTTAAAGATTACGGCCAAGTGTTTAAAAAAGTCTTTTTGACAGTTTTCAAATTTATATGTGCAATAACTGTGTTGAATGAAAAAATGCAATATTGCTGTTACGTGACTTTTCCTGTGTCTGTGTTTCAATTTAGAATAGTTTTTTTATATATATAAATTACACACAAAAAACCCCAAAGAAAATATGTGTTTTACCTATTTCGGCCATAAACAGTCTTATTGACCACACATCATTTCACAGGGTTTGCTGCTTTCATGGTCTCTTGTCTGTAACTTTGCGAATTTACTTGTGAGTTAATTATTATATTGTATTATATAGCCTGGTTGGCACCATGGGCAAACACAAACGGGAGTTCCCCCTCCGTGAAACAGCAAGCAGAGCTGTTCAACACTGAAGTGTTGAAGCAATGCGAGTCTGACTGTGTATCAGGGAAATCCGAGGAAGAATGTCTGCATCCTGAGCACCGTGCACACAGCTGTGAGCACCTTTAGTGGGGCGAAGGCAACACCAGAGTCTGTGATGTACCACAACAACACCAAGTACGGCGAGGACGTCCCGGATCAGATGACGAGGGTGTACGCCGTCAAAGGACGAAGATGTCCAGTGGCGGTCTTCTATAACATCCTCGACCTGGCTGGGATCAATGCCCGCATCTTATTCAAGGAGCACCAGCAGCAGGAGAGCCCGGAGGAAAGTCCTGCAGCAGCTGTCAGAGGAGCTGAGGGCAGAATACATGGAGGGGAAAGCGGCTGCGGCAGTCGGCACAAGGTGGGCAGCAGCGGAAGCAACCACCGCAGCAGCAGCAGCAGCAGCAGACACGGAGAGGGAGGCAGAGCTGGCTGCAAACGGAACCAAACGTTGGACATTTGAAATGCCACAAGCCCGCGTGTAACTGTGTGAGGAGAGCGGAGGTAATCTGCAGACTGTGACCAGTGATCAAAACGGCTCTTTGTTTGTTTTAGACCAGCTCGTTTCCAGCTTTTTTCGATTATCATTATCATTTTTTATATATATATATTATTAAGTGTTAAAATAAAATGTTTCATAATCAAATAAGTTACTTTTAATTGTTAATTTTCTTGTTCTGATTTTTTTCTATTAAAATCTTGTGTAGATATATGCAATAATTACTGTTTACTATGTGCGATGATATGAATATTGATAATTAAACTTGTCAAAATGTACATTTTGGTGTTATTTATTTTTTTTTAAAATATCATGACACAATGAATGCATTTATCACGTATTTACATGAGAAATTATAGCGTTTAAAATGTAGCGGTCAAAATGACCGTTTACTGGCGTTCTAGTAGTGTTGGAGTTCCAGCCCAGCTAGTTTGTGTGTGCTGTATTGATATTGTATTGATTTGTTGGATCAGAGGCTACTTTAATTTGATGGAAAGAGTAACATTTAACTGAGGCCTTTTATTTTTCATGAGAACTGTTTGCTGATGTGCAAGGCTTGCAATTACTCTGTTATGTTGATGGTTGTTATTGAGACACCGCAGTTGTGCTCAAAGCCCAAGCAAGGAAAATTTTGACATTTGAGAAAAATGAGCACGTGAAACAATAAAATATTGTAATGATCAGAGGAGTCTCGTTTGCCGACGCGCAGCGCTGAAGGCGCAAAGACTCATGGGAGTTATTGTTTAGCGTTTATCCGACTGTTGTTGTTGTGATGTGTTTCGATTTGATGCTTTGTCTACATGTCTGATTGTTGCTGTGTGCCCTTGTTTTGTTGATGAAGATGTTTGATTGTGAATTGGCAAAAACGTTGAGTTTGCAGAGTGCACCATGACCGAGTATGAGAAGACGGACGATTATATTCGTCAAATGTGACCCAGTCTGGCAAAATGAGTCACAGTGACCCAAAGCTCAACATTGAGATTTTGGTATCAATGGAAAGATGAGAAAATAAGCTTTAAAATGATATCCTAGTTTAAGTCATACCTTGAACGGTTTTCAAGACACATCCATTTAAAATATGGTCACCCACCATCTTTTTCCAGTGGAAAACCTGAGAAAATCGTCTTTAAAGTTTTTTGTTCGTTTTTGGTTGATATCTTTACAAATCCTTAGCATCCAAAGCGATGCACTCATTTTTTTTCCAGCTAAATTTCACCAAAGACATTTGGATACTTAGATAGTGCTATTAAACCAAACTGAAGCTTAAATGATTTCATTATTATTATTTTATTATTATTATAGAGAGCCGCTCCAGCCAGACGCTCAGCTTTGTACTGCAGTGAACGGGGTCCAGAGAAAAAGCTAAATACACCACCTAAAACAAGGCTCACCTTAAAAAATCTATATCAGTTCAAGTGTACGTTGTCCAAATTCACACCGCTTCATATCGCCGTCAGACCGCGCTTTCTTTTGGCACTACATTTTCTCAACCGCAGAACCCCCGTATCCCTGCACATGAGCGCTAATGCGGAGGGATACGAAGAGTTAAGTTTCGTTTTTATCGAAAGTAAATCTCTCGTCCAGCAGCTGGGCCTCACACTGTATTCCACCGCTCGTAGATCAGCTGTTGCCCATTACGCTAGTGCGTAGGGATACAGAGGTTCTGCGGTTGAGAAAATGTAGTGCCAAAAGAAAGCGCGGCCTGACGGCGATGGGAAGCGGTGTGAATTTTACCTAGACAACGTACACTTGAACTGATGTAGATTTTTTAAGGGGAGTCTTGTTTAAGGCGGATTATTTCGCTTTTTCTCTGGACCCGTTCACTGCAGTACAAAGCTGAGCGTCTGGCTGGAGCAGCTCTCTACTCCTCCAAACTGAACTTATGTCTCGCATTTTTTGTAAGATTTAAAAGTTAAAAGTCAACTTAAATAGCAATTTAAATACCTTTACATAGTTATCTGGAGTATGAAACTTTGGAGGATGACTTTTGAATACCTTTTCTTTCATACAAGATAAAAAAAAAAAAAAAAAATCAGTATTTTAAATGTTTATTAATGTAATGGGCCGTATCTCAAATTAGAACGTTGCGACTTCCGACTCATTTCGCCAGACTGGGTCACAAATGTTTCTTTTCAATGCGTGAAGGGTACATTATTACGTCAAATACGATGAATCCGTGTCGAATATGCTGATCTGTTTCATGTGAAAGCTTTCATGTGCTGGAGTTCGCCAGAAAATGTTCAATGAGATGAGCGAATTTATTTTAATTTTTGATTGATGGCAAGATATGGCATACACTAATTTTCAGAAATATTATAGTGGGGGCCGGATGGAAATCTCTGGCGGGCTGGATTTGGCCCGCGGGCCGCCAGTTGACGTTGACTGCTTTACATTGTTATTAATGTGAATGCTGAAGGCATTCACACTATTGTTCTTCCGGAATTTATTAATTAGTGTGAATACTGAGTCAGTCTTCAGCTGGATTTGGATCCCACATCTCTTACTTTACATAGACAATGCAGACATTTTAAACTCTTTCTGCCTTTAACTTTCCACCTCCTCAGTCTTTTTTAACCTTTTCAAGCTCTTTCTGCCCTCTTACTCTACAACTTTTCTGCCTTTTCAGTCTTTTTTCACCTTTTTAAGCTCTTTCTGCCTTTCACTTTCCACCTTTTCAGTCTTTTTTCACATTTTTAAGCTCTTTCTGTCCTCTTACTCTACAACTTTTCTGCGTTTTCATTTTTTTTTTCACCTTTTTAAGCTCTTTCAACCCTGTTACTCCACAACTGTTCGGCCTTTTCAGTCTTTTTTCACCTTTTTAACCTCTTTCAGCCCTCATAGTCTACAGCTTTTTAGCCTTTTCAGATATTCAGCTTTCTGTCTTTTCAATTCCTTCAAACATTCCGCTTCATGTTCAGCGACAGAAACTGTTCAGCTATCAACATGTTCAACTTTTTAAACTCTTTTGGCCTTGAACTTTTCAACTTTTTCAGCTTTTCAGCAGTACATTCAGCAGATTTCGCCCTCAGCCTTCAGCAATCAGCATTCACACTGTATTTTCGCAGGAAATACAATTTTTCTAGTTATTAGTGTGAATGCTGCAAACATATATTCACAACATATGTTCCTCATTTTCACGGAATTCTTTAATTTTCTTATTAGTGTGAATGCTGAGTCAGCATTCACACTATTGTTCTTCTGGAATCAGCATTCACACTATTGTTCTTCTGGAGTTTATTAGTGTGAATGCTGCAAGCATTCACACTAATAAACACTATAATCACACTATAATCACAATAATCACACTATAATCACAATAGTGTGATTAATATAATAATCACACTATTGTCCTTCTGGGGTTTATTATTATTATTATTATTAGTGTGAATGCTGCAAGCATTCACACTATTGTTCTTCTGGAATTTATTTTTCTTTCTTTTTTTTTTTTATTATTATTCCTGCTTCCGTACATTTTTTGTCCGCTTTCTTCTTCAAATCTTGAGCTATTGAAACCATTCAAATATCAAAATGTTCAGCTTTTTAAGGACATTACTGCTTGTATTTTTCTCTTTTCTACCTTTTATACTTTTGGAAATATTAAGCTTTTTATGCAAAAATTTTCCCATTCATCTTTATGGGGATTTTTTCAAATTTCATTCTGCTATAACTTCAGCATACCTTCAGCTATTCAAACCATTCAAATATTAAAATGTTCAGCTTTTTCAGCTCTTTCAACCTCTGCTTTTCAACTTTTTCAGCAATCCAGCTTTTTCCGAAAAACATTTAACATTGCCGCAGATGGGAAAAGCTTCAAATCCTCTTCAAAACTCATCGCCTTTCAACCTCTTTTTGCTCCTCATACATTGAGCGAGAGACACCATTCAAACTTTAAAGCACTCAGCAGATCTTGAACTATTGGACCTGTATTCAGTTTTTAAAAATCTTGTACGGTCTTGAAATAATCGCAGTTTTAGTTTGAGCGACTTTTAGCCCGTCTTCTGAGTTTATAATGGGTGTGTATTGCGTCGGCTAGAGTGAGTGACATCACCAACTGCCGCACGCCAGAGTGTAGAGCTGTGTCGAAAAAAATGTTCAAACTTGTTTTCAGCTTGAGTTTGATCCCTCACCTTTTACTTGACATAGACAATATGTACATAGAAATGTAGGAAATCTTGTGGGCTTTCAGCTGATGGTCTCATTTCAGATGTGGGACTTACGGTTTTGGATCTAGAAGCCCGAGAGCGACAGCAACTCTCGCTGCTGTCCCATAAGCCGCAATGTTAATTTTGAGCCGAATTTTCCGGAAAATAGCAGACGGTACCTGATTTGTCTATCGCTCTCCCGCCCTCATTTTACACTCTTCAGAAATAAAAACGACATGACCGCGTTCAGCAACTCCTCCTGTCACTCACCATACAATTATTTTGACGATAACCCTCACAGTTTTTTCAGAAATCGCAGGAGTTTGGGAGGCGTTCTCCCATTCATTTCTTATGGGGGACATTTTCGTCTCTGTCCCTGGTCCTGATACAGCATGTCTGCAGCCATTTCAAGCTGTTCCTGCCTTTAACTTTTCACCTTTAAGCCTTTTTTCACCTCTTTAATCTCTTTCTGCCCCCATACTCTGCAACTTTTCGGCCTTTTTCAGTCGTTTTTCACCTTTTTAAGCTCTTTCTGCCTTTAACTTTCCTCATCACCCGGAAATCGCAATTTCTTTCGTTAAATCATGCATATTGGTGTTGAAACTTGCCTGAAAAGCTGTTTCAGCCCCTTGCGCTTTTCTGACTTTTCAGCTTTTTAAAATATTCATCTTTCTTTTGAGCTACAGACACCATTTCAACTTTATAATATCTAAATATGTCGGTGATAACCCTTACAGTTTTTCAGATGTGGAGAGGGGGGACATTTCGCTGATCCGCCTTTGGATGTAGTATCAGGGCCGCATTATTAGTGAACCGGCTAGTAACCGCACTTGACCAGATCCGAGTTTTGCGTTGTGGAAAGCCCACTGTTATGCCTTAACCAAGATATCGATCATTAAGATTAATTGGATCAGATCTGACTGGAATAAGGCCGCCATAGTGGCTGGTAAACTGATTAAATTCACCCGCCAGCGCACAAATTCACCTGCGGGTTGCGGGTGCTGATTTCCATCTCTGGTGTGTGTGTGTGTGTGTGTGTGTGTGTGTGTGTGTGTGTGTGTGTGTGTGTGTGTGTGTGTGTGTGATGACTGTCACTACGGCAAAGCTCAGACCACCTTATAAATCGAGTAATTTTAAGGTTTGTTGCATCACGAGGAGAAACTTAATAAAAATGTTGAAACGACACATTTGATCTCATTTGTGCTTTTCTTTGGAATTTGGCATTAAGTAGCATGCATTACGATTTTTGTTTCATTGTGAATGTGTCAGTTAGTTTGCAACAAGGCTGTGAAACCCTGCTACTTCTTCGCCGGACTCCCTTACAAAACACTCAATTTTGAAATTTGTTTCTTTAGTAGAAACTGTATAACGTTGTGAAATGCAGTGTACAGCACATCCTTTATTATTTGGATACGGTTGTTCATTCGGCAAACGTTTTACCACGTGCTCTATGAGATATTGCAGGGTTTGGGGATCGCTTTCAGAGGTTCAACACCAGAATTTCCGAGTGGCCCCTGAACGCCACACTCAAACTTTGTTGGAGCAGCCGGGCGGACCGGATGTTACTTCAGTCGCTGTATGCTGTCTGTCAGGTAAGCACGGCCGTCATACCAAAAGCTCAAGGAATCAGTCCAGTACATGTAAAATCGCAGGGGTTTGGGAGGTGTTTTCCCATTCATTCTAATAGGGATCTCTTCATCTCTGGCTCTCCTACTTCTCCCGCGTGTGTATCTCAAGAGTACATGTGTAGCGCCTGAGCTCGAGTGGATGACATCATCTTTCGAGTGGGGAGCAGCTGGAAAATCTGGAGAAAGACTTTTCTTTAGCTGGATTCGGATCCCACATCTTTTACTTTACATAGACGATGCAGCCATTTTAAGCTCTTTCTGCCTTTAACTTTCCACTTCTTCAGTCCTTTTTCACATTTTTATGCTCTTTCTGTCCTCTTACACTCCAACTTTTCTGCCTTTTCCATCTTTTTTCACCTTTTTAAGCTCTTTCAACCCTGTTATTCCACAACTGTTTGGCCTTTTCAGTCTTTTTTCACCTTTTTAACCTCTTTCAGCCCTCTGAGTCTACAGCTTTTTAGCCTTTTCAGATATTCATCTTTCTGACTTTTCAACTCCTTCAAACATTCAACTTGATGTTCAGCAATTAAAATGTTCAACTTTTTCAAGTCTTTCAGCCCGCTTCAGCTTTTCTGTCGTTTCATCATTTAAAAATATTCATCTTTCTGCCTTTTGAGCTTCTTTATACATTCAGCTTCATGTTCAGCTACAGAAAGTGTTCAGCTATCAACATGTTCAACTTTTTAAACTCTTTCGGCCTTGAACTTTTCAACTTTTTCAGCTTTTCGGCAGTACATTCAGCAGATTTCGCTTCATCCTTCAGCATTCACACTGTATTTTCGCAGGAAATGCAATTTTTCTAGTTAAAGTTATTATTCTTCTTCCGTACGTTTTTTGGCACTCTTCTTCTCCTACAAATCTTTAGCGATTGAAACCATTGAAACATCAAAATGTTCAGCTTGTTTAGGACATGATGGTGTCTATTTTTCTTGTTTCTAACCATTATACTTTTGGAAATATTCAGCTTTTTCTGCCAAATTTTTCCCATTCATCCTTATGGGGATTTTTTCAAATTTCATTCTGCTATAACTTCAGCATACGTTCAGCTATTCAAACCATTCAAATATTAAAATGTTCAGCTTTTTCGGCTCTTTCAGCCTTCCGCTTTTCAACTTTTCAACTTTTTCAATAATTCAGCTTTTTCCCAAAAAAATTTAACATTGATTCAAATGGGAAAAGCTTCAAATCCTCTTCAAAACTCATCGCCTTTCAACCTCATCTTGTTCCTCATACGTTGAGCGAGAGACACCATACAAACTTTAAACCAGTCTCAAGACCTTGAACTATTGGCGATGTATTCAGTTTTTAAAAAATTAGTACGGTTTTGAAAATATCGCATTTTTAGTTTTAGGAACTCTTAGCTCCTCTTCTGATTTTATAATGGGTGTGTAATGCGTCGGCTAGAGTGGGTGACATCATCGCCAGAGTGGGGAGCGGCTTTCGGAGATAGGAATGAAAATTCTCTTCAGCTTGAATTTGGTCCCAAATCTTTTACTTGACATAGACAATATATGCAGAGAAATGTAGGAAATCTTGTTGGCTTTCAGCTGATGGTCTCATTTCACATGTAAGACTTACGGTTTTGGATTTAGAAGCCCAAGAGCGATATGAAGTTCAAATATCGTCCCATAAGCCGCAATGTTAATTTTGAGCCTAAATTTGTGGCCGAGGGCAGACGGTACCTGATTTGTCTCTTGCTCCTGTGCCCTCATTTCTCAATCGACAGAAATAAAAACGACATGAGCGCGTTCAGCCATGTCTCCTCTCACTCACCATGTAGATATTTGGGCGATAACCATTACAGTTTTTTCAAAAATCACAGGAGTTTGGGAGGCGTTTTCCCATTCATTCTTGTGAGGGCCAATTTAATCTGTCTCTGCTATTTCTCCAGCATGTGTATCTTAAGGATGTGTGTGTATTGCGTCAGCTAGAGTGCGTGACATCATCGCTACAGTGTGAGGCCGCTCGAAGAATGGAAGACAAAATTGTCTTCAGCTTGATTTTGATCCCAAATCATTTACTTGACATAAACAATATGTGCATAGAAATGTAGGAAATCTTGTTGGCTTTCAGCTGATGGTCTCATTTCAGATGTAGGACTTACGGTTTTGGATTGAGCAGCCCAATAGCGACAAGAGGTCAAAATATTGCCCCATATGCCGCAATGTTAATTTTGAGGCTAAATTTCAGGCCGAGAGCAGACGGTACCTGATTTATCTCTCGCTCCTGTGCCCTCGTTTCTGACTCGACAGAAATAAAAACGAGCAAGTTCAGCCATGTCTCCTCTCACTCAGCGTATAAATATTTCAGCGATTACCATCACGTTTTTTTCAGAAATCGCAGGTGTTTGGGAGGAGTTTTCCCATTCATTTTTATGGGGAATTTTCTTCTGGCTCTCCTATTTCTCCAGCGTGTGTAGTGACTCAGCTTGAGTGTGTGACATCATTGCTCCAGTGTAGAGCAGCTGGAAAATCTGGAGAAAGACTTTTCTTCAGCTGGATTTGGATCCCACATCTTTTACTTGACATAGACGATGCAGCCATTTTAAGCTCTTTCTGCCTTTAACTTTCCACCTCTTCAGTCTTTTTTCACCTTTTTAAGCTCTTTCTGCCCTCTTACTCTACAAGTTTTCGGCCTTGTCAGTCTTTTTTCACCTTTTTAAGCTCTTTCTGCCTTTCACTTTCCACCTTCTCAGTCTTTTTTCACCTTTTAAAGCTCTTTCTGTCCTCTTACTCTACAACTTTTCAGTCTTTTTTCACCTTTTTAAGCTCTTTCTGCCCCCTTCCTCTGCAACTTTTCAGCCTTTTTCAGTCATTTTTCACCTTTTTATGCTCTTTCTGCCTGTAACTTTACACTTTTTCAGTCTTTTTTCACCTATTTAAGCTCTTTCAACCCTCTTAGTCCACAGCTTTTTAGCCTTTTCAGATATTCATCTTTCTGCCTTTTCAACTCCTTCAAAGATTCAACTTCATGTTCAGCAAGTAAAATGTTCAACTTTTTCAAGTCTTTCAGCCCTCTTCAGCTTTTATATCCTTTTCATCTTTCAAAAATATTCATCTTTCTGCCTTTTGAGCTTCTTTCTTCTGCCTTCTCAGCTCTTTCAGCCTTGAGCTTTTCAGCTTTTTAACTTTTCAACTTTTTCAGCAATTCAGCTTTTTCAAAAAAAAATTAACATTGACGCAAATGGGAAAAGCTTCAAATCCTCTTCAAAACTCATCGCCTTTCAACCTCTTTTTGTTCCTCATACATTGAGCGAGAGACACCATTCAAACTTTAAAACACTCAGCAGATCTTGAACTACTGGACCTGTATTCAGTTTTTAAAAATCTTTTACGGTTTTGAAATAATTGCAGTTTTAGTTTGTGCGATTTTTATCCGGTCTTCTGAGTGTTTAATGGGTGTGTATTGCGTCATACAGTGCGTGACATCATCAACTGCCGCACCCCAGAGTGTAAAGCAGCTCCAAAGAAGTGAAAAAAATTCTCTTCGGCTTGATTTAGATCCCAAACCTTTCACTCAACATGGACAATATATCCATAGAAATGTAGGAAATCTTGTTGGCTTTCAGCTGATGGTCTTATTTCAGATGTGAGACTTACGGTTTTCGATTTAAAAGCATAAGTAAGCAAAAGCATGTATAAATAAATAAATACATAAATAAATAAATGCATAAATAAATACATAAATAAATAAATGCATAAATAAATACATAAATAAATGTTGAAATAAATAAATAAAGGTATAAATAAATAAATATATAAATAAATAAATGCATAAATAAATGAATAAATAAATAAATGCTGAAATAAATGTATAAATAAATAAATAAAAGTTTAAATAAAAGAATAAATGCTTTTTATTTATTTCTGTATTTCTGTTCACCTACATTTATTTATTTCTGAATTTCTGTTCACCTACATTCATTTTTGTATTTCTGTCACCTACATTTATTTATTTCTGTATTTCTGTGTCCATATGTAAATGAGGAGGTAGGAGGTCCTAACCTCAGTCAAGAGCATGATTGGTTACAGGAGTGTGCTCGATGAGGGTCTACTACTTCTGCCTTACTAGCGGCGCTGATTTCTGTACATTAACGTTGCCTGACACCCGCTACTATATTTGTGAAACGCTTATTTTATTTGTGAAAATGCTAAAGGGGAGATTTCACCGTTTTTGTTTGATACCTGCAGACCTCATTAGACCAGGTCCAGATCAAAAACCACTGTACCCAGACTTCTCAAATCTGGACTAGATTAATCTGCAGGCCCTGAAGATTCATTCAGATACAGTTTCTGATCTGTGAAACCTTTATTTTATTTGTGAAAATGCAATAAAGGCAGATTTCACTGTTTTCTCAGCATGTAGACCACATTAGACCAGGTCCTGATCAAAAACCACTGTACCCAGACTTCTCAAATCTGGATCGGATTATCCTACAGAGGCTAAACATTCATTATAACACAGTTTCTGATCTGTGAAACCTTCATTCTATTTGTGACAATGCAATAAAGCTACATGTCACTGTTTTCTCAGCATATAGACCACATTAGACCAGGTCCTGATCAAAAACCACTGTATCCAGACTTCTCAAATCTGGACTAGATTAATCTACAGGACCTGAAGATTCATTCAGACATAGTTTCTGATCTGTGAAACCTTTATTCTATTTGTGAAAATGCAATAAAGGCAGATTTCACTGTTTTCGCACCATATAGACCACATTAGACCAGGTCCAGATCAAAAACCACTGTACCCAGCCTTTTTAGATCTGGATTAGATTATCCTACAGAGGCTAAACATTCATTATAAAACAGTTTCTGATCTTTGAAACCTTTATTCTATTTGTGAAAATGCAATAAAGGCAGATTTCACCGTTTTCTAAAAATAATAATAAATATTTAGCCTCTTTAGGATTATCTAGGCCAGATTTGAGAAGTCTGGGCACAGTGGTTTTTGATCTGGACCTGGTCTAATGTGGTCTACATGCTGAGAAAACAGTGAAATCTGCCTTTAAAGCATATTCACAAATAGAATAAAGGTTTCACAGATCAGAAACTGTGTCTGAATGAATCTTCAGGGCCTGTAGATTAATCTAGTCCAGATTTGAGAAGTCTAGGCATAGTGGTTTTTGATCAGAACCTGGTCTAATGTGGGGTCTATGTGGTGAGAAAACAGTGAAATCTGCCTTTAAAGCATATTCACAAATAGAATAAAAGTTTCACAGATCAGAAACCGTGTCTGAACGAATCTTCAGGGCCTGCAGATTAATCTAGTCCAGATTTGAGAAGTCTGGGTACAGTGGTTTTTGATCTGGACCTGGTCTAATGTGGTCTGCAGGTATCAAACAAAAACGGTGAAATCTCCCCTTTAGCATTTTCACAAATAAAATAAATGTTTTGCATATACAACAGCAGGTGTCAGGCAAAGTTAATGTCTCACCTAAAATGTCTAAAATGTTTTTACATCAAGAAGTGTCACAAAAAACAGACAATCAGTGTACAAACAGTTGCACTGCACGTTACGTTAATTTCCCCTTAACTTTCCCCTTAAGTGCCGAATCGGGAGCTGGCTAATCGGAGGCTAACTTCAGCGTCGTATGTATATGTGTATTCTAGACGAGCGCTACAGAGCACAAATCGTCCAAAAGTGCATGTTGTCGGTCTCATATCTTAGTCGTGAATCTCTGTACTCTCATATAACTCATGGAACAGGCTGAGGCATTTGCTCACGCCGAGCGGCTCGAGAGCGGCATGCTAGCTGTTAGCTCTTATGCTAGCTGTTAGCTGCTCGCTGTAGCGCAGCGTCCAGGTTACCATCGGGTATTTTTCATTCTGCACTGCGTTCAAATGGTTACTTAAAGCCATCGTTCCGAGCCGCATACATCGTTATTAAGCTGAAGCTAAGCCAGTGTGAAAACTGTATACTGTCATACATCCTGCTGGTCAAACAGTCCGCAGAGTACGTTGACATCCAGCCTGAACTCAGCGTGCGGTCAGTCGGCTGTGGCAAATCGTGAGACGTCCAGATCAACCTGTGATACAAACACCTGTAGCGACAATGGTTCATAGGAAAGCCCAGACATGTATCTCACTCTCGATGGTAGATGTGTCAACAGTTAACCTGGACGCTACGCTCTCAGCGCTACAGCGAGCAGCCAAGAGCTAACAGCGATATCCACACTATCCACACCGCTCGGCATGAACAAATGCTTAATACTGTTCCACCCATGAGCTGTTTGAGAGTACAGAGATTCACAACAAAGATATGAGACCGACAACATGCACTTCTAGACGATATGTTCTCTGTAGCGCTCGTCTAGCACTGGTTTGCAGGTTGCAGCTCCGGCATCTCCGTGTCGATAGAAGTGCTCAAGCCACGTCAAAACGAATGCACATATACATGACTTGGAGCGATGAGCAGAATGTTTTTCCTGGTTAGCGGACATGGCTGAGGACCCCTCTCTCTCAAGACAGGATTCTCAAACCACACCGCCAGCACATCTGGGACCCTCGCAAGTTAAAATAAACGCCAGTTAACCTGTCACACCGGTCGAGGCCATTAAGCCAACTGGAGCTGGTTTACAAAGTTACAGAGAGCGAGGCTTGGGATCAGGAATCGTTTGCTTTTGTGTGGCTCTCCGATTTGACTAATCATGCTCTTGACTGAGGTTAGGACCTCCAACCTCCTCATTTACATATGGACACAGAAATACAGAAATAAAATATAGCCGCAAGCGGCAATCCGCGGGTTCTAACCTCTTTTGCCCCAAACGGGCCACCCTGACCCTCATCCCCCGCAGTCGATGACGTCGGCTGCCGTGTCCCTCAAAGATCTGTGAAACACACAGGCATGATAGGCCCCAGATTTCTTCAAATTGGGTTTTCGGCTACATGCTAATGGCATTTATAGCGCCCCCTATAGACTGAGCTCAACATGCTCTGTTAGGCAGATTCCCAATCCTGCTTCGAACCTAGGCACCAAGTTTTGTGATGATAGGACAAAGGGTGTGGGAATTATGGCCAATAATTCCAAAGCCCCGCCCATTGCGACAATACATTGGTCCGTGGCGGCCATGTTTTTTGACCAATCTGGTTAATTTATAGTAGAAATATGTCTTTTCATTCCCCGAAGCCGTATAACAAATCTGGTGTTGATAGAGTCAATCTTTCAAAAGTTCTATTCATTTTACTGTTTTTAAAATTATGCAAATTAGCAAAAAATCTGTAACAGCAGCTTTCATGGCGCAAGAGGGTCTTTTGTAGAGAGCTATCAGGAGGACGTGTCTGAAAAATTTCAAGTCAGTAGCACTTATGGCTTCGCAGGGAGAGCCTTTCGAAGTTCACACCCTGTGTTATAGCGCCCCCATCTGACGGATTGGGATCAAATTTTTGGAGCAGCATTTGGACGTCATTTATACTCAACGTACCAAGTTTTGTGTCTCTGGGTACTTCCAGCTTGCCATAAATTAATAAAACGCAAACAATGATGGTTGATGACGAATAGGCCACGCCCACTTTCACCAATCAACATGGCACTCAAGATATTAGTTAATACTCGCCCCTAGAGCATGCATGCCAAATTTGGTGGAATTCCATCAAATGGTCTCTGAGACACGCATGTGTTGCATTTATAGCGCCCCCTATGGGTTAAGCTCCACATGCTTTGGTTGGCAGATTCCCAGTACAGTTGTGAACCTACCCACCAAGTTTTGTGATGATAGGGCAAAGGGTGTGGGAGTTACGGCCAATCATGTCTAAGCCCCGCCCATTGCGACAATACATTGGTCCGTGGCGGCCATGTTTTTTGACTAATCTGGCTGATTTATAGTAGAAATGTGTCGTGTCATCCCCCGAAGCCATATACCAAATTTGGTGTTGATAGAATCAATCTTTCAAAAGTTCTATTCATTTAACTGTTTTTCACATTATGCTAATTAGCAAAAAATCTAAGTGGGCGGAGCTTCATGGTCTGATTGGCTTTTTTGTAGAGCACATGGAGCTGGACTTGTGTGTCAAATTTCAAGTCAATCCGACTTACTGTGTGAGGGGCGTGGCCTTCCCAAAAACGCATTTTAAATCCTTAATTATAGCGCCACCATCTGGCTGACGGGGCTCATATTTTAATAAAAAGTTGATGCACATCATTTCCAATCATTGGGCCAAGTTTCAAGTTTCTGGCCCATTCCAGCTCACGGGAATTTGAGCTCAAGCGGCAGACAACAAAAAATAATAATAATAATAAACCGGCACAATCTTAGAAGGGTTCTACCCCTTTGGGGTTAGAACCCTAATAAACCTGCACAATCTTAGAAGGGTTCTACCCCTTCGGGGTTAGAACCCTAAATATAGCCGTAAGCGGCAATCCGCGGGTTCTAACCTGTTTTGCCCCAAACCGGCCACCCTGACCCTCATCCCCTGCAGTCGATGACATCGGCCGCCGTGTCCCTCAAAGATCTGTGCAACACACAGGCATGATAAGCCCCAGATTTCTTCAAATTGGCTTTTCGGCTACATGCTAATGGCATTTATAGCGCCCCCTATAGGCTGAGCTCAACATGCTTTAGTAGACAGATTACTAGTCCTGTTGTGAACCTCCCCACCAAGTTTTGTGATGGTAGGACAAAGGGTGTGGGAGTTATGGCCAATCATGTCTAAGCCCCGCCCATTGTGACAATACATTGGTCCGTGGCGGCCATGTTTTTTGACCAATCTGGCTCATTTATAGTAGAAACATGTCTTTTCATTCCCCAAAGCCATATACCAAATTCGGTGTTGATAGAGTCAATCTTTCAAAAGTTCTATTCATTTTACTGTTTTTAACATCATGCAAATTAGCAAAAAATCTGTAATAGCAGCTTTCTAGGTGCAATAGGCTTTTTTGTAGAGGACTATCAGGAGGACATGTTTGAGAAATTTCAAGTCAATAGCACTTATGGCTTGGCAGGGAGAGCCTTTCGAAGTTCACACCCTATGTTATAGCGCCCCCATCTGACGGATTGGGATGAAATTTTTGGAGCAGCATTTGGACATCATTTATATGCAACGTACCAAGTTTCGTGTCTCTGGGTCCTTCCAGCTCGCCATAAATGAATAAAACGCAAACAATGATGGTTAATGACGAATAGGCCACGCCCACTTTCACCAATCAACATGGTACTCAGGATATTTGTTAATACTCGCCCCTAGAGTATGCATGCCAAATTGGGTGAAATTCCGTCCAATGGTCTTTGAGATACGCATATGTTGCATTTATAGCGCCCCCTATAGGTTGCGCTCAACATGCTTTGGCAGGCAGATTCCCAGTACAGTTCTGAACCTACCCACCAAGTTTTGTGATGATAGGGCAAAGGGCGTGGGAGTTATGGCCAATCATGTCTAAGCCCCGCCCATTGCGACAATACATTGGTCCGTGGCGGCCATGTTTTTTGATAAATCTGGCTCATTTATAGTAGAAATGTGTCTGGTCTTCCCTCAAAGCCATATACCAAATTTGGTGTTGATAGAGTCAATCTTTCAAAAGTTCTATTCATTTAACTGTTTTTCACATTATGCTAATTAGCAAAAAATCTAAGTGGGCGGAGCTTCATGGTCTGATTGGCTTTTTTGTAGAGCACATTGAGCTGGACTTGTGTGTCAAATTTCAAGTCAATACGACTTACTGTGTGAGGGGCGTGGCCTTCCCAAAAACGCATTTTAAATCCTTAATTATAGCGCCACCATCTGGCTGACGGGGCTCACATTTTAATAAAAGTTGATGCACATCATTTCCAATCATTGGGCCAAGTTTCAAGTTTCTGGCCCATTCCAGCTCACGGGAATTTGAGCTCAAGCGGCAGACAACAAAAAATAATAAAAATAATAAACCGGCACAATCTTAGAAGGGTTCTACCCCTTCGGAGTTAGAACCCTAATAATAAACCGGCACAATCTTAGAAGGGTTCTACCCCTTCGGGGTTAGAACCCTAATAAATGTAGGCGACAGAAATACATAAATAAATAAATGTAGGTGAACAGAAATACAGAAATAAATAAATGTAGGTGAACAGAAATACAGAAATAAACAAAAAGCATTTATTCTTTTATTTATACTTTTATTTATTTATTTATACATGTATTTATTTATTTCAGCATTTATTTATGTACTTATTTATGTATTTATTTATGTGTTTATTTATGCATTTATTTATGTATTTATTTATTTATTTATTTATACTTATGTCAGGTTTGGTCCTCCATAGTAACTCACCATACAAATATTTTGACGATCACCGTCACAGTTTTTTCAGAAATCGCAGGAGTTTGGGAGGCGTTTTCCTATTCATTCCTTATGGGGACATTTTCGTCTTTCTCTCTGGTCCTGCTGCAGCATGTCTGCTGCCATTTTAAGCTCTTTCTGACTTTAACTTTTCACCTTTCAGCCCCTTTTCACTTTTTTAAGCTCTTTCTGCCCTCTTCTTACTCTACAACTTTTTGGCCTTTTCAGTCTTTTTTCACCTTTTTAAGCTCTTTCTGCCTTTAACTTTTCGGCTTTTTCAGTCTTTTTTCACCTTTTTAAGCTCTTTCAGCCCTCTTACTCTACAGCTTTTGAGCCTTTTCAGATATTCATCTTTCTGCCTTTTCAACTCC
>OZ023167.1:19992379-20024879 GCA_963678695.2 Diplodus puntazzo | reverse complement strand
TGAAACAACGCCCGATCAATACACCGTAGGTTACGTCGCATTTACAAATCAGACAAGCACTTAAAGAAACACTTCAGCTATTAGTTTATCTTTATCATCTTATTTTGAAACAGTTTGGGATTTTTTGAAAAACATAAAGCAGCATCAAGAGGCTAACTTTTCACATGAGTAACATGTTACATCCCATCATACTGCTGGACGTTGAGCCGGTTAAAATGCAAACAAATAACCCAAACTTTGTTTTTCTTTTTAATGAAATAAAACGATAACCAGCGCGTGCTAATTAGGAAGCCTTAACAAAACACACTGGGGAGAAAAATAGCCCATGTTTCATTTTAAACATCTATGTTGCTGAGAGCTTAAACATGAAAAAGAACGTCATAACATTTTGCCATAACAACAACTTAAGACTGTCAAACGGCTCCTTTCCTTGTCAAAACAGAGATATTTTGTAAACAAAAACTCCTAACTCTATAAACGTCGTCTTCTTTTTTTTTTTCAAGCAGGCTCCTGAG
Organism: Diplodus puntazzo; assembly: GCA_963678695.2. Taxonomy (NCBI): domain Eukaryota; kingdom Metazoa; phylum Chordata; class Actinopteri; order Spariformes; family Sparidae; genus Diplodus; species Diplodus puntazzo. The sequence continues at coordinate 20,024,364 of OZ023167.1, read as the reverse complement.
GTGAGAGGCAATAAATCCCTTCATAATTTGAATGGTTATGTCGTAACTCTCCATAAAGTCATCAAGCTCAGGGAACATTTCAACACTTCCCCCTTTCACTCGCACAGCCCAGAATTCCAACACTACTAGAACGGCCGTAAGCGGTCAATTTGACTGCTAGATTTTAAACTCTATAATCTGTCATGTAAATACCCAATTGAGTGATTAATGCATTCATTGTGTCATGATATTTAAAAAAAAAAACGAACTAACACCAAAATGTACATTTTAACGAGTTTAATTAGACGTTTATTAAAATGTGCAATGATATGAATTTTGATAGAGAAAACACAGAATAAGAAAATTAACAATTAAAAGTAACTTATTTGTTTATGTAACATTTTATTTTAACACTAAATAATATATAATAAAAGTATATAATAAATATAATTTATATAATAAAACAATAATATTAATCGAAAAATCTGGAAATGGGCTGATCTAACAAAAAAAGAGCCGTTGTGATCACTGGCCACAGTCTCCCAGGATTTCCTCCGCTCTCCGCACAGTTACACACAGGCTTGTGGCATTTCAAGTGTCCGACGTTTGGTTCTGTTTGCAGCTCTTTGGACCGGCACTGCCTCCGTGTCTGCTGCTGCTGCGGTGGTTGCTTCCGCTGCTGCCCACCTTGTGCCGACTGTCGCGGCCGCTTTCCCCTCCATGTATTCTGCCCTCAGCTCCTCTGCAGCTGCTGCAGGACTTTCCTCCGGGCTATTCTGCTGCTGGTGCTCCTTCATTAAGATTCGGTCATTGATCCCTCCCAGGTCCAGGATGTTATAGCAGACACTGGCCGTCTTCCGTACCGCCTGTGACGGAGTACACCCTCGGCATCTGGACCGGGACGTCCTCGCCGTACTTGGTGTTGTTGTAGTACATTACATACTCTGGTTTTGCCTTCGCCCCACTAATAATAATTAATTTAATAAATTAATAATGTTGGCTATTTGATCTCTTCGCTTTTCGTTAGTGTTATATTTTCTCTTGATGTTTTCCTCGATTCCTAATTTACACATTTAGCCACAAATTGAGCCAGCCCTTGCTGTCAAATGGTGAATAATCTACTCTTCTGGGTTTATATATTTGTTAATCTGATTCTGATGGAGTCAGTGCCTCACCAGCCATGAACCTCACCGCACGTCACTGCGGCCGACAGCGACAGTAACTGGTTTTGAGTAATAAAATGCCTGTTTGAGCCCAACCGCTCGTCGTCCTTATAACGTCCGGTAGGACGTTACACTAATTTTGATAAAAATTAAACAAATAAATGATAAATAAATAAATGTATATTTGATCAAAATGATTTGGCGACCCCCAGAAATCATCTCGCGACCCCAATTCTGTCCAAGATGGCGGTGCCTTCCGGTTACATTGAAACAACTTCCGGGCGCACTGACATTTTACACGCACACTCAGATAGCCACCCACCCACCCACACCACACACACACACACACACAAGTAGCCTATATCCCGCTGTGTGAGAAGGTGGTAGGGTGTGGAAATTTCAGTGCGTGTGTGCACATCATGTCAATGTATGTGCAAGTATTTCAATGTGTGCACATTGTCAATGTGTGTGTGTGCACATTTTCAATGGGTATGTGCACATTGTCAATGTGTGTGTGCACGTTTTCAATGGGTACGTGCATGTATTTCAGTGTGTATGTGCATGTATTTCAGTGTGTATGTGCACATATTTCAATGTTTTCACCCTAAACGGCCTCCCATAGTTTTCACCCTAAACGGCCTCCCATACACACAAGATATATACACACACACACGAGATATATACACATGAGAGATATATACACAGACAGACACACACACGAGATATAGACACACACACGAGATATATACACACACGAGATATATACACACACGCACATGACATATATACACGCACACGAGATATATACACACGCACACGAGATATATACACATACACACATACACACACAAGATATATACACATACACAAACACACGAGATATATACACATACACACATGAGATATATACACACACACGAGATATATACACCCACACACACACACGAGATATATACACCCACATACACACACGAGATATATACACGCACACGAGATATATACACACAGATGCACAGGAGATATATACACACACGAGAGATATATACACACGCACACGAGATGGACACACACGCACACAAGATAGACACACACATACACACACACACGAGATAGACACACACGCACACGATATAGACACACATACGCACACGAGATATATACACATACACACAAGATGTATACACACACGCATGCGAAATATATACACACACACGCACAAGAGATATATACACATACACACACAAGATGTATACACACGCACACGAGATACATACACATGCACGCACACACGAGATATATACACATGCACGCACACACACGAGATATATACACACACAGGCACGCACACGAGACATATACACACACGCACATGAGATAGACACACACACAGGCACGCACACGAGACATATACACACACGCACACGAGATAGACACACACGCACACGAGATACATACACACACGAGATACATACACACACGAACACGAGATATATACACACACAGACACACACGAGATATATACACACACACGCACAGGAAATATATACACACACACGAGATATATACACATACACACACGAGAGATATATACACAGACAGACACACACAAGATATAGACACACACACGCACATGAGATATATACACGCACACGAGATATATACTCACGCACACGAGATATATACACATACACACACAAGATATATACACATACACACGAGATATATACACATACATACATGGGATATATACACACACATGAGATATATACACAGACAGACACACACGAGATATAGACACACACGCACAGGAGATATATACACACACGAGAGATATATACACACGCACATACACACACACGAGATAGACACATGCACACGATATAGACACACATACGCACACGAGATAGACACACACACACACACGATACACACACACAAGATATATACACACACACACAAGATATATACACCCACACACACGAGATATATACACCCATACACACACACGAGATATATATACGCACACGCGATATATATATGCACATGCGATATATACACACACACGCACAAGAGATATATACATATACACACACACGAGATATATACACACGAGATATATACACATACACACAAGATGTATACACACGCATACGAAATATATACACACACACGCACAAGAGATATATACACACGAGATATATACACATACACACAAGATGTACACACACACACACGAGATCCATATACACACATGCACACACGAGATATATACACATGCACGCACACGAGAGATATATACACAGACAGACACACACACGAGATAGACACACACGCACAAGAGATATATACACACACGAAATATATACACACACGCATATGAGATATATAGACACACACGAGATATGTACACACGCACACGAGATATATACGTGTGTGTGGGTGTATGTATCTCGTGTGTGTATGTGTATATACCTCGTGTGCGTGTGTATATATCTCGTGTGCGTGTATATATCTCGTGTGTGTATATATCTCGTGTGTGTATATATCTCGTTTGCGTGTGTGTCTATATCTCGTGTGTGTGTCTGTCTGTGTATATATCTCTCGTGTGTGTATATATCTCGTGTGTGTATGTGGGTGTATATATCTCGTGTGTGTGTGTAGGTGTATATATCTCGTGTGTGTGGATGTATATATCTTGTGTTTGTGTATGTGTGTCTATCTCGTGTGTGTGTCTGTGTGTCTATCTTGTGTGTGTGTCTATCTATCTCGTGTGCGTATGTGTGTCTATCTTGTGTGCGTGTTTGTGTCTATCTCGTGTGCGTGTTTAATATATCTCGTGTGCGTGTGTGTATATATCTCGTGTGTGTGTGTATATATCCCGTGTGCGTGTATGCATCTCGTGTGTGTGTGTGTATATATCTCTTGTGTGTGTGTGTATATATCTCGTGTGTGTGTATGTGTATATGTCTCGTGTATGTATATATATCTTGTGTGTGTGTATGTGTATATATATATTCATACAGAATTATTATGCACTGTACAGTATGTTATATTGTACTGTTTACACTTCATCATCATCAACAACAATTATTATGATCATTGCAATTACATTATTTTAACAGTACAGTATATAGCAGACAGTAACAGCAAGAACAAGAATGACTAACTAATTACTATAATAATAATAATAATAATAATAATAATAAGATACCTCCAAATCATGTCAATTCTGTCCCTTGACATTGCTTGTGGAAGACTGGTCTGGAACAGCCATCTCTTCTGTCGCCATCCCTTCTCACCGACAGCTTCATGATCCCCGTTGCAATGCACATCCCACATCCCTGTTTTCATCCTCAAAGCTGTAATCAGCATCATCAATATCGCTTCCATCACTGAAGTCTCCCATCCCGTCTCTGTTGTCACTCCTCTCTCGCTGCGAACTGTTGCTGAGAAAGTTGTTCAAAGTGTGTGTGCACACCGGACTACCACACCCACAATGTATTTCGACATTCCCACGTGTCTATTCTAGCGAATTACGATGCAGGAATTGGGTCACATTTCCGGAAAAAAAGCCCCAGACCCGGGAAACACCAGAGTGACGTCTACGTCTCTCCCGGCGTCAAAGGGAGAAACATACACCCGCCCCTGCCAGCGGAAAGGGGGTATTAACATACTGTTAGTAATCAAAGAAGCTCTGAGGCTTTACATTTGTTCTATATGTTATAATACAAGATTTCTGTAATGAGCTACAATCAGGCAACATTTATGATTTTGTACAGTCAAACTAACCAAAAACTTGTTATTGATAATCATTATAAAGTTTCAGGGCGTTCCTGTAACCATGGTAACTCATGCTGTCAGAGGGGAGGGAGTGATGCTGAATGAAGCCGTTTACACAGATACACTGCAGACAAAGTCCAGACTATAGTTGTTATTTCACACACATAGCACACAACAGGAGACTCTCCCTCTCAGACGAGTTCTCACGTGTTGACTAAACTCAATTAGTAACGTAGCAGCGCGACGAGTCCTTGCTAGCTAAGCAGCTAAACATTAGCGCCGCTAATGTGAGTGTGACATTCTGTCAATAAAGATCAGCCAACACTTGTTCTCCTCCGATCTACATTGATCTCGTAAGCCGCCTCTGTGAAGTTTGAATGACGGAAATCCATCGTAGCGACGGAGAACTTTAATCCATGTGAACTTATTCAGTCTGGAGCTTCAGTACAGTGAGGTGAACACAACACAAACACAGTAGAGCAGAATGGCACTCACACTCATCGGTGAGGGAGTTTGTAGCGCGGCTCCATGGTGTGCACCACTAACCAGAACTAACGTTACTGCTCCATTTGTTGTGGTCCCACTCACTAAACAGTCCGGGCGGCGCACGCGTTAAAGTTCCGGTTACGTGTTTTTTGTTCTGGTCTTGCGGCAAAGCATCGATGTCAATTAATCAATGCCAAATCGTCACGTGAGGCATCGCGATGCATCGCCACATCGATGAATTGCACCCACCTCTACTTTTTAGTGTCCGACCGATAGGAATTTGGCCCGATAACAATAGCCGATACTAGAGGGGGTACAATCACCGATAGCCGATATGCACCCGATATAGTGAGTTTTTGAGCTGGAATGAAAACAGGCCTTGGATTGTGCATAGATTTTGCACCGATATGATTATGCCATAGTACAGTCATAGCGACAGTAGTACTATTTAACCTATGCATTTTTAAATTAAATTGTAAATACAGAACCATTTATTTTACTGTGTTAATTCACATTTGCATGCATAACAGACGGCACAGCGATCTCAGCTGCCTACAGCTGCTGCTGTTATTGTTTTTAACAAAGACGAAAACAGCGCTTGATTGCTGAAAGGCAAAGCCCGTGTGGCGCTGGCAGCGGCACACTCGTAGCCTTGATGTTAAATATGCCTGACGTTACTTAATTTATTGTGTTATTGAACAGACATGGCCAACGTTTTGAACTGGAGGTCTTCATCAGGGCAAAAGAACAAAGCAAAGTGACGGAGTTTAAATATATGCAGGTGGTGAGTTAATGCGGTGGTTGTGTCCACACACCCGGGTTGGTTTATGTGACTAAAGGGGACATTTCGGCGCAGAAGGAGCCGAGCGTGGACGTGATCTCCTTCAACCATGCACGGAAAAGGGGAATGATAGGAAAGGTTTTTCTAATTTATTGAGAAACAATGCCCAGGTCAGCAATGCATGCCAAAAAACATGTCGTTCATTCGTCCCCTCCATAAACCAACCCAGCTGTGGACACACACAATCAAACCAAGCCAAAATGACGACGATAAAATAAAAGTGATCCCGCATTGTGTCGGGGACAAGTGGTGTCTTGGTTCAATCCTTTTAGCATTGTATTTGTATTACACTGTACCCTTCGGTGCTTTTTTGCAAACTTTTAATAACATATTCAATCAATCAAAAGTTACTATAGCAAGCATGTAGTGGGGAGCGTTCAGTGTTGTCTCGCAAACATGGGGAAATGAACACAAGACAATCCAGTCCACAATTACACAGCAATGGCATGTCGTGTTTGGCTGTTTTTACTGTTTTGCTGCTCAAACATGTACTGTGCCCTTCATTATGCTAACGTCACTCATGCAGGCTAATGCTACTACTGAACATCTGCAATGATATGGGAAAGGTGCCTCGCAGTTATTAATTACACGGGAGATCTTGGCCGGGGACACTTTTGAAAGGGGCAATGAAATGTGGCCTATAATTGTTGTTCCATGATTATTCATGTTTACAGTTACTTATTTCATGAACTAACTTACCGTGGCTTGTGGAAAATGGGGAAAAGTCTGCTGGTTGATCGGCTGACTGGTCAGGTGGTCGGGAGGTTTCGTGGTGTAGAGTGGGGGAGGGACTTCACTGAAATGTGAGCTGAGCCAAAGTCTCTGGCTGAGCTCAACATTATTGGACAAATTGACAAATTATTGGACAAATTGATTGCCAGGTGTGTCTGACCTCAGTACTAGTCACAACAATGGTCAGACACACCTGGATCAGTTTGTCCAATAATGTAAGACAGGAAATAAAGGAGCTGGCTTAAGTTCAGGAAGTAGTGGAGCTGTGCATAAAGCCTATTAGTGAGATAGAAAGAATAAAGGGTAACTGTACCCATAAAATCCTCCTGCTTACAGGGAGTTTCCAATGTAAATTTGATGGATTTATCCAGAAAAAAATATGGCTAACTGTAACTAATTTATGGAATTTGTAATATGTGAATTAAACTGTTCAAAGTGTGGCACAGATTTAAATTGACTTTTAACCTTTCACTTTTTACCCACTATTTTACTATAGTTTGTTTTTTGTCCCAGAAACTTTTTCTCATATGTAAAAATCAAAAATTATTCTTCTAATTTTATAGAATGGATATGTACTCGCCAAATAAATTATTGTAAATACATTTTTTTTTAAAAGGACTAGTTAACTTGTTAACTTAGCTTCTCTTACATGTTTTTCTTCTATGTAGGGGGACCCTGCTATACTCCATCCAACCATACAACTGACTGACAATGACTGGAAAATGGCAATCACAGCAAGAGGACTCAGTGTGGTCGAAGTAGATGGAGTAGATGTGTGCCAGTGTGCAGGCCTTGATGAAGCCTTCATAACAGCGTTCAGTATGTATTTTGTTTTCAACATTGCATACCCACCACACCTGAGAAGCACACTCGCCTTCCTCCAGAGGCGTGTTGTTGGTATTGTGGAAGAGGGAGACAAGTCCCTGCCAGTGACAGTACTTCGAGTGATTAACCGTCTGTGCTAGATCATCATGCCTCAACTGTACCAGTGCCCAAAGTGCACTTGAAGGACGCGTACTCTGATGAAGTTTATCCAACGTGTTGGACTTGTTCATGCACATGAGCCAAATTTCAGTATCACCTGTGGTGTGGGTGATTGTCAGTCAACTTTTTCTAGATTCCATTCTTTCAGAAAACATGTGTATAGGAAGCACAGATGCTTTGTATTTAGGCCTTACGATAAAAATGACAGAACCGGTGAAGACTCCACAGTACACCAACACAGCATGAACCCGGATCAGCAAAATTCAGAGACTGATCTAAGTGCTTCTGATCTGCAAACAGTTAATCCAAATTTAGATAAACTATTAAAGGATTTCAGAGATAACCTGTTTGCCTTTGTTCTTAAATGCAAAGAGAAAAACCTTCTACATGTGTCAGTCCAACAAGACATTACTGATGATGTCAAATTTCTTTTTTGCTTTTTCAAAGAAAACTATGATTCGTTTATTTCTTATCATCTTGGAAAAAGTGGTTTTGAAATTTCAAAGTGCCCTGAACTGCAGCAAGTTTTGCACTCGTCTGATTTCTTTGATAAAGCTTATGAGGTGGTTCGCTCTCCACACATGATTAAAGAGCACTGCAAGGCCAAGATGGACTATACAGAACATGTACACTACACACTTAAGGGTTCTTCAGGGTACCAAAAAGGAACCTATTCCTACGTTCCCATCTCTGAAGTTTTGAAGAAATACTGTTCTCATGAAGATGTATGGCAGGGGTCATCAACTATATTTGTCCAAGGGCCAGAATTTTTCTCTGCGCACACTGTAAGGGCCGGATGCTCATAAAATAAAATAAAATAAGAATTGTATCATGAGTAATATGTTATTATTCAATATATTAATTTTCATTCCAAATGTATGTTATGTTTTAGCCTCTGTCAGTGTTAACAAACCCATACAATTTTAAAATATTATTTAATATTATTGTCTTCTATAATATTTTCAAGATTACAGCCAAGTGTTTAAAAAAGTCTTTTTGACAGTTTCCAAATTTATATGTGCAATAACTGTGTTGAATGAAAAAATGCAATATTGCTGTTACATGACGTTTTTACTAAAAGTGTCTGTATTTTAATATAGAATAGTTTTTTTTATATATAAATTACACTCAAAAAACAAAGAAAATATGATGTGTTTTACCTATTTCGACCATCAACAGTCATTTTGACCGCACATCATTTTACAGGGTTTGCTGCTTTCATGGTCTCTCTTGTCTCTAACTTTGCAAATTTACTTGTGAGTTAATTATTATATAGTTGTATTATATAGCCTGGTTTGCACCACGGGCAAACAAAAACGGGAGTTGCACCTCCTTGAAACAGCGAGCGAGCTGTTCAACAAAGTTCTGAAGTGATGCGACCCTGACTGTGTAGCAGGGAAAGCCGAGGAAGGATGTCTGCATCCAGAGCACCGTGCACGCAGGTGTGGGCACCTTTTAATGGGGTGAGGGCAAAACCAGAGTCTGTGATGTACAACAACACTGAGTATGGCAAGGACGTCCCGGACCAGATGGCGAGGGCATACTGCGTCAAAGGCGGTACGGAAGATGGCCATTGGCGGTCTTCTAAAACACCCTCGACCTGGCTGGGATCAATCCCCGCATCTTATTCAAGAAGCACCAGCAGCAGCAGAGCCCAGAGGCAGGGAGCTGAGGGCAGAATGCATGGAGGGGAAAGCGGCTGCGGCAGGTGGCACAAGGTACAGCGGAAGAAACCACAGTAGCAGCAGCAGACACGGACACGGAGGCAGTGCCGGTCCGAAAGAGCTGCAAACGGAACCAAATGTCGGACACTGAGAGCGGAGGTAATCTGCAGACTGTGACCAGTGATCACAACGGCTCTTTGTTTTAGATCAGCTCGTTTCCAGCTTTTTCGATTATTATAATTCATTTTATTATATATTACTAAGTGTTACAATGTTTCGTTATCAAATAAGTTACTTTTAATTGTTAATTTTCTTGTTCTGAATTTTTTTCTATTAAAATCTTGTGTAGATATATGCAATAATTATGGTTTGTTCGATGATGTGAATAATGATAAATGTATAGGCTAATTCAACTTGTTAAAATGTACATTTTGGTGTTATTTCATTTTTTTTAAAAATATGACACAATGAATGCATTCATCACTCAATTGGGTATTTACATGAGAGATTATAGAGTTTAAAATCTAGCTGTCAAAATAACTATTTACGGCCATTCTTCTTGGTTTTACTTCATTTGTATTGATTTTGTATTGATTTGTTGGATCAAAGGCTACTTTAATTCGATGTAAAGAGTAAGATTTAACCGAGGCCTGTCGCTTTTATTTGTCATGAGAACTGTTTGCTGATGTGCAAGGCTTGCCATTACTTGTTATGTTGATGGTTGTTATTGAGACGCCGCAGTTGTGCGCAAAGCCCAAGCAAGGGCAATTTTGACATTTAAGAAAAAACGATCAGAGGAGTCTCGTTTGCCGACGCGGAGCGCTGAAGGCGCAAAGACTCATGGGAGTGATTGTTTAGCAATTATCCGACTGTTGTGATGTGTTTCTATTTGATGCTTTGTGTACATGTGTGATTGTTGCTGTGTGCCCTTGGTTTGTTCTGAAGATGTTTGATTGTGAATTGGCTAAAACGTTGAGTTTGGAGAGTGTACCATGACCGAGAATGAGAAGAGGGATGATTATTTCCGTCAAATATGGACATTGACAGAGTTGAGGAAACTGCACGCTATTTTTTCAGTAGCGAGAAATACGTGTCAAATTGAATCACTTTATTCGTGTGCGGGTTCTCTGTCATTATAACTTACCACAGATGTGTGATGCAATTAACGCATTTACTATAACTTTTCTTTTACTGATAGCAGGCTATGGCAATTGTTCTGGGGGCCAGATAAAAATCTTTGGCGGGCCGGATTTGGCCCGCGGGCCGCCAGTTCACGTTGACTGATGTATGGGGTCAAATACTGTCTGAAAACAACAAGGTCAAAGATGAAGAGCTTCTTACTGACTATGGAGATGGTCTTTATTTTAAGGAACATTTGTTTTTCAGAGAACATCCAGATGCTTTAAGACTTCATTTATATGAAGATGAATTTAAAATCGTTAACCCTTTAGGCTCCAAGAGAACTAAGCATAAGTTGTGTGCATTTTACTACACGGTTGGAAATTTGAGTGGAAAGTATCGATCTCAGCTTAAGCACATTCACTTAGCTCTGCTGGTTCGTTACTCACATGTGGAACAATTTGGCATAGACATGATATTAAAACCAATGATAGAGGACCTACAACAGCTTTCGACTGAAGGCGTCATTATAAATGTCTGCGGAACAGAGCACAAAGTTTATGCTGCTTTAGCCACTTTTTCAGGTGAGAATTTGTCAGCTCATATGATTGGTGGTTTCGCCATGTCCTTTCAATCTGGCCGAATCTGTCGTTACTGTATGGCAACACACTCGGAAATTAAACACAAATTCCAGGAAGATGGTTTTGTTCTGAGAACAGCTTAAGTTCATGACTATCATCTCCAGTGTGTCCAGCAAAACAAGGAAAATTCTGCTTTGTATGGTGTACGGTGCACTAGTCCTTTTAATGCACTAGGTTATTTTGATGTGACCAAGTCTTTGCCCCCAGACGTCATGCATGATATGCTCGAGGGAGTTCTTCCACTGACAATGAAGCACGTCATTTGCCAAGCACATAGGAAAAAGCATATAACAGGGTTCGTACGGTCATGAAAAACCTGGCAAAGTTTTGGAATTGAAAATGCATTTTCTAGGTCCTTGAAAAGTTCATGAAAAATAACATTTCCTGTAAAGTTTTGGAAAAGTCATGGAAATATTGCGTGGATAATATTTAGGATGCGTGTGTTATTAAAAAGGGCACGGTCGGGTATTAGTAAACCGGCCACCGTTGTCAACGTTGTTTGTGCCTCTGATTCATGTCTTCATCTCACTCCGCAAGGTGTCCATTCATTTGTCACGAGGGAACTTCATTCAAAGCAGAGCTCCCCCAAAGAGCCTGCAGTCGTTCGGAAGGTTATCTGATGTGTCAGTGATTCCCCTGTAAGCATTCTGCTGCGGGATTTTCAGCGCTGCTGCCAAAAAAAAAACGTGATTTCTGTAGGTTTAATATCACGGGCGAATGGCGAATTTGAGTTGCACACAGTGAAAGCACTACACCCTAAGTTATCTATCGTCATTACAGCTATTTGTATAATTTCTACAAGTCACCGTTAAAGGTGAGTGACTGAAATTCTCGTCATCTCGTCAGAGGCTGCAACAGGCGACTCATCGAACTGGGGTGACGTTAGATTCAGGTTGGATATTGGGTGGATATTCACTCGGGTCCAGCCACGACTTTACTGAGGTTTGTCCAGTGTTAGCAGAAGGAGGACGGTCAGCTCACCTCCCAAAGCCTTGCGCTGAATCGCTGGAGACTGATTTAGGGACCGTCATTAAATTACTTAGCATAGATATATTAATACAAAATAATTGTTTTTTCAATATCTTCCATGTCATGTGGCCCAGTGACTCCAGCAGCAGATTGTATTAGTAAACTGGACGAATGAGACACAGCTCTTTTTATTGTATTTTAGTGCTTCTGCTATTTTATATGACTATTAACATGCAGAAATTATGATTTTTTTCTCAATAGCTTCCATGTCATGTGACCCACTTCTTCTCAAGAGGTTAACATATTTTCAAGCATATTAATTCTGTTTAATACAAAAAATATATATACATACAGTCAACGCCATTTTGATTGGCTGAGGCATTGCGTCATTACAACGTACATCCTAATAGCCACTCCCATTGGCCCAGGTGTTTCTCTTCATTTGAAGAAATTGGCCGCCCGGCTCTGTGCACCGTTGACCTATACAACAACTTAAAGCAGTCCGAAAATCAGCGTCCACTAAATTTCAGGTAAGTTCGGTCAGCCCATACATCCATAAGTTAATGTTATGTAGTGATGGGCAGATGAAGCTTCTTGAAGCCCTGAAGCCTCACAGCTAAATGGTTCACAAAAAGGTTCATTTCTCGAGGCCTCATGTGCACTCAACCCCCCCTGCTGGTCAAAGACTGTTTAACAGCCAGATATGTTGTAACAGTGAAGCCATAGGAATGACTACAAGTAAAAGACAAAAATTGATCCTAAAAAAAGCATTTCATATATTGTTCACATATTCACTCATTTCACACCCTTCTATTCTGTTTGTTTCAGTGTTTTAACAAAGTAAGGGGCAGTGGAAGTGCTTGTAAACATGGAGAGGGCAATGAAAGTGCTTGTAAACATGGAGAGGGCAATGAAAGTGCTTGTAAACATGGAGAGGGCAATGAAAGTGCTTGTGCAACTTCAGGGGTTTATCCATCTTTATTTAAAAACAAGATTTGTTCAACAGTGCTTGGTTTTAGGCGATTCCTTCTTTTTGAAACAATTTCTCCTGCTTTGGAGAACACTCTTTCGCAGGGTACAGATGAGGCAGGGGTGCAGAGAAAATCAACAGCAAGCCTGTACAGGTTTGGATAAACTAGGCGTTGCCTCTCCCAGTAGTTAAGGGGGTCCTCCGTCCTCGGAATGTTGGGTTCCGCAAGGTACCTCTGCACCTCCACTGTTGCATCTGCAACCACATTGTGCCTTCGCTGTGTCTCCTGCACTGTGGCATCGAGATACTGCCACAGTCTGTTTCCTGAGGAGCATAAACACATTGTGTCATAATTAATTAAGACTGACCTTAAACCAAAGGAAATATTATTACCTGGTCTTTCAGTTCCAGGATCATGTGAGGATGTTGATGTTGATGCTGTTGCTGCAGCTTCAGCTGCAGCTGGGGATGATAATGACCTTATAACAGAAGTGCATTCTGCCATCAAACGCTTCACTGCTTCGCTGGCCTTTGTTGGGCTCAAGAATGCAAGCTCCTTGAAGCGGGGATCCAGCAGGGTGGCCAGGGACATGATGCTCATGCTTTGAATGTTGTGTAGCCGTTCCCTGAGGAGCCTGATGAGGTGGTCACAGAGCTCCTTTGCCAGTGGAATTGAGGCCTGTCTGGCTTCATCCTGAAGCATTTGGTCCATCATTTTAAGTAATGGTATCACTTTGGACCCAGATACCCTTGTCTCTTGTGACAATTCAACTGTAGCTTCATGAAAGGGTGAGAAAATGGAAAGGCATGCGGTAACACTCTGAAATTCATCACAGGTGAGCCCAGGGATATCAGTTGGGAGACCTGCCAAGGCTGCAGCCACAGGCTCCCTGAGCTCCACCAGTCGCTTCAGCATGTGGAACGTACTACTCCACCTGGTTTCAACCTCCTGAAGCAGTTTCATTTTGGGTCTGCCCATCTGCTCCTGAACCACAGCAAGTTTCTCCTTTAAAGACAAAAAATAAAGTTAAGTTAAGTTAAGTTTTCTGCAAGTTAAGTTGCAGAAATATAAAAACAAAGAATACATTAACAGATGTGAAAATAACCTTTGCAGTTGTGCTGCTCCTGAAGTATCCCACCAGCCTTCTTGCCTTGGTACGGATAGCAACCAGGACAGGGTTCTGATCAAGAGCCTTTTTCACTATCAGATTGAGCACACGAGCAATACAAATGGCATGTCGGAGCCGCAGGTCCCTACCACATGCTATCATATTAGCTGCTCCATCAGTTACCAGGCAGGTTGTTTTGGCACTTATATCCCATTCCTCCATGAGGGATGACATCACACGTGCCAAATGTTCAGCTGTGTGTGATAATGGGAAATGTACTGCACCCAGTAAAGCTGACTGCAGAGGAGAGGTATCTTTGTCAATGTAATGACACGTCACAGCCAGATATGCGTCCATGTTCATGGATGTCCACATATCGGCAGTCAAAGTGACTGCTGAAATATTCTGCACCGCAGCTTTGGCTTTGGCCTTCTCACTGCGGTATCTCTCAGCAACCATTGCCTTTACAGCCTAAAGAAAAGGAAGAAAAGGATAAAAGAAGAAAAAATTAACCACTGTGTCACATTCAATAGTGTTCTTATGCTTCATCCCTGTCACCAAACACACCTTTCTTGTTGGGAGGACATAGGTAGGATCCAGCTTTGCCACAAACTCCTTGAATCCTGTGTCCTCTACAATGCTGAATGGCTGGGTGTCTTTGACAATCATTGTCACCAAGGCCTCATCCAGCTCCTTCTTTCTGGTCACTGGAAGAGAAAGAGTGAGTTTTTCTTAAAAACAGTAGGCCTACTACTTCTTGTAGTAACTTTATTACAGGTGATTAGGAAATGTGTCATGAAAAGTATGTTCCTTCAATGGACATATTGCAGTTACTCACCTGGGCTGGGCCCAGCCACAGTGCCCCCACCATTATTCTCATGCAAAGCACGAAAATGACGGAGCATGGATGAAGTGTTGTTGTTGTATCCAAGCTCCTTGGCACACAACAAACACTTCACCTTGGGTTATGAGAAAAGACAGTGAGATTTTTATTATTATTATTATGACTATATTGCATAATGCACATGTAAAAACAAAAAACGTAATAACGTTACAGTGTACTTACCTTATTGGGAGCGATCTGATCAAAATGTTCCCACACAGGAGAAAACTTCCTCTTGCGCACAGGCTCCATCCGATAAGCAGCAGTCCAACAAATCCAACAAAATCCAACAAATCGCCAACACTAACCCACAAAGTGTGAGCGGATCCATTGCGGTTTAAATGTGTTCAAAGACCGCGCCAATTACTCGAACCACTTCCTGAACCGGCGAGGCTTCAAACGTCATCAGTGACGTCACTCTCCCTGCACGACGCAAGCGTCGATACGCGCTTCACTAAACACTTCCTGGATTTCTCGACACACGCTCCGAAGCCTCGGCACAGTACGACCCATCACTAATGTTATGTTCATTTATGCATTTATAGCGTTTGCCGTTTTAGCTTTGTTGTGTTAATCTACTTCGAATCTGTTGTCTCTATAATTAGCATTACATCTGCTAACGTTAGCTTTTGAACACAACCAACTTTGTTTACAACGAAGCCGGCGAAAAATCAATACATAGAGTGAAGAGCTGGAGCCGTGTGCTGTTACCCGACCATTATCGGCAACAGGAGCCTCCAGTGTTAACGAGCAGGACGGCCATTGTGGTGAGCTGGGAAGCGGGTGTTCGCAGCGGATGTTAACAGCTACCGCTCGTCGAAGTTAGCATAGAGCTACCTCATCACAACGGCCATCATACTTGTTAAGTTACCGGTCAAGGCTTTTTTGTCGGTGACGGCCGTGTATGGGTCCGCGGCTCCAGCGCTTCACGCAGACTGTAGTTATATTTCTTTGCGGTGCTGCTGTTGACAGAGACGTGCCTGCACTTGCTAACATCCGGTGTGACAGTTTAACTGGCGTTTATTTTAACTGGCGAGGGTCCCAGATGTGCTGGAGGTGTGGCTTGAGAATCCCGTCTGGAGAGGGGTCCTCGGCCATGTCCGCTAACCGGCAAAAACATACCGATCGCCCTGCTTATCGATCCGAGTCATGTATATGCATGTTCGTTGTGACGTGGCTTGAACACTTCTATTCCACAAGGAGATGCCGGGGTCTGCGACTTGCAGACCGCTGTTAGACGAGCGCTACAGAGCACAGTGACAGTGTAGGTGACTGTGACAATGCCTGTCCGAAAAAAAACGCAACCGTCTATAAATCGTCCAAAAGTGTGTGGTGTCGGGCTTATATCTTTGTCGTGAATGTCTGCACTCACAAACAACTAATGGGTGGAACAGTCTGCGGCATTTGTTCACATCGACTGGCTCGAGAGCAGCGTGGAGACGCTGTTAGCTGTGGCGTTGAGAGCGCAGCGTCCAGGTTAACTTGTGACACCTGTCACCATCGAGTATTTCTTTCATTCCGCACTGCGTTCAAATGGTTACTGAATGAAAGCCACCGTTCCCAGCCGCATACATAGTTATTAAACCGAAGTCAAGTCGATGTGAAACCTGTATAATGTCATACAGCCTGCTCGTCAAACAGTCTGCAGAGTGTGTTGACATCCAGCCCGAACTCAGCGTGATGTCAGTCAGCTGTGCAGCTGAGACGTCCAGATCAACCTGTGATACAAACACCTGTACGGACCATTTATGAAATAAAATAACTAGCCTACAACATATAGAAGCAGAGTAGCAATAAAAAGCTATATATGCAGACCCCCTTAAGTCATGCTTGTGTTTGTGAAATGTACCCAAAGTGGCTGCACTTAACACACAACAGAAGCCTGGATTTCAAAATTACTAAAGAAAAAATGATCAAATTCAGTACAAATGATATTTCAGTCCATTTCGGTGTGAGTTAATGTTTCTTTTTCAACCTAAGTCACACACAGCAAGCAACCCTCGGGCTTGAGCATTAATCACAATGATATTGACTCAGTATCATTCAATTAATCACAACTTGATTGAACAGATACAAGTGTGCATGCTGCACATGTTTTATTGGCATCCTTTACAAAAGTAATCGCTGTCAGTTGAGGGATGGCCAACACATTGGCTGTGGTACCACATGGTGCATGTGGTGCACTCAACCTAAAAGGGAAACAGAGAAACAGATTTCAGATTTTGGTCAACAGGTAAGCATCACCGTCAGAGAAAGGTGTGTACAATGAATGAAGTAGTCTAACACTGAGCACACATCAATATTGTGTATCATTATTCAAGATAGTGTGACAATGTGTGCTAGATTCTGGGTTTTGAATCCTAGCTTGGGCCAGTCCTGTCAGTGTTCTTTCAGCAGCATCAGTGTCCTCAGGAAGTGCAAAGACATGCAAGTGAGTATAATGAAACTATGCATTTTCATGCTGTGTGATAGACGAGTGTGAGCGTTCACCCAGTGTTGTGGAGGTAACCTATCCAGGGTGGATCCCCATCTTCCATTTTGTTGTCAGTCAACATGAAAATTCACTGTCTTACCCACTCATCTACATCCGCCCCAGAGCCCTCCTCCCCACAAGCCCGACACAGTGCTGACAGGTCATCTGTAAACAGACAAAAAAAATAAATAAATAAACGACAGGTATTTATGCAATGTCAATGCAGACACAAATGTTTCAGTAAATCTGGTGGAGAAGTACATACCAGTGTTTGTCATCAGGGCTGTTGCAATTTCCAGCCTGATGCTGTTTACACCCTGCTGGTCCACTGGGTAATTAACTGTCTCACCCTGCAGGATCTGCTCTGCAAGCTGAAAAGTGACTGCTCAGTTTCAGAAAATTGACTTTCCTGATGATGGATTTGCAAAGACATAGTCAAATGGTTACCTTGCATACAAGAACACCACATGATGTGGAGTCCAGCTGCCTCGGGTGGTCCAATGTGGAGCAGGCCCATCGTCCGACAGCTGGACATTGTCTGCGAACAAGTGCTCTAGACAAAAGATTGATCACAGCTCATTATTTCTAACCTCAGCCCATTATCTGTGACAACAGGACACAGATAATGATGTAATGTGTTGCGTTGCTGCCACAGTATCATCCAAGGGCAGTGAATACATCATTAGAGTTGATATTTCACTTTTCACCTTGTTATGTCCCTGCAGTGGTCCACCTGTTGTTTTGTTGCCCCAAATGGGTCAACAAAGAGGGCTCGATTTTCCTTCAGATACATTATCTAAGGAAATGGAAATGATGATTACAGCCATCCACTTGTACACCGGATAGTCACACGATTTGTATCCAATCAATTAACCATTACTCACAACAAGAGTCCAGTGTCCCTGGTGACATACAGCCCCTGCTGCCACATCCTGGTTGACAAGATCCAGCTAAAAAAAAAAAAGACACATTTTACACAGACAAATCAATGTATAAAATGACACTACATATGAATTGACAGACATGGCACTCACTCTTTTATAGTGTTTCTGGGATCCCTGCCATATGTCAGACATGGCAAATGAATCAATCATTTTTGCCCTAGTCTTTATGCAGATCATCAAAATGAATGCATTGACAATCTGTGTACAAGGGTGACAATGTTACACTTGGCTAACAGAAAAATATTCAAACGAGAATGAGTGCGTAAAACGAGATTACCTCCGTCTCCAACTCCTTTCCTGGGGCCAGGTGCTGCAGTGTTTCTGAAAACACTTTATATGGCCCCACCTTGGACCAAAGTGTGTCTCGGCGGCGACCCGCCCATATGTCCCTGATTACTGCAAGGATTAAGATCAGTGACAGTTATTTGTGAAATGCATGATTCATGAATGCATGATTTAATGAATCTTTACTCACAACTTTCTGTATCTTTTGCAGGTCCTGGGGATTTTTGGCAGCCTGTTGTCCCAGAAGGT
Source organism: Diplodus puntazzo (assembly GCA_963678695.2). Taxonomy (NCBI): domain Eukaryota; kingdom Metazoa; phylum Chordata; class Actinopteri; order Spariformes; family Sparidae; genus Diplodus; species Diplodus puntazzo. The sequence goes on along the minus strand of OZ023167.1, from coordinate 20,005,093 downwards.
GTGGGTGCATGTGTGCTGTGTGTGTGTGATGGACCAGCCAGAGGAGAGGAAGCCAACACCTTTCTTAGCTTGGCAGGGACCCTCTCCTCTGGCTGGACATAATGTATCAGGTGGTCTATGTTGACCTTAAGTTTTCGCTTTCCCCTCTGGGACACCAGGTCTGCACTCTTCCCCTCAAGTTTGATAATTTTCAAGGGGCCAAGCAAATCCGCCTCGAGCTTGCCCCCCTTGCGTTGCTCTTGTCTCGTGTTCTTCTGGAGGACAAGCTCGCCGACTCTAAAATTGTCCTCCTGGCCTCTATCCTCTTTCCTTTTGCAGACCTTGTCCTGGCTCTTCCTTATGTTTCCAAAACATTTTTATGGACATTCTCCATCTTCCTAAGGTCGATGCAGGGTTCCTCCAAATTTAATAGGCTTGTGACCTTCTGTTCTGTGACCTGTAACAAATCATGTGTAGTGGTTAGACACAACACACACAGGGTGGGAACTTTAAACAATCTTACCTCAAAGTGCTGTGGCACCTCTGAGGGGTACCTCGCCTCCCTCCCAAACATCAGGTAATATGGGCTGTATTTTGTTGTCAACTGTTTTTTTGTTCGCAGGGCGAACATTGTGGCTTGTAAATACTGGTCCCATGTTGAATGACGGTCTGCTACCATTTTGTTCAGAGACCTACAAATGCAAAAATCACATTCATGTGCATAATTAAGCTGCTCTGCTAGCAACAGCAATTTAATTTCATTGAGAGAACTACAACTCATTCCAGTATTGAAAACAAATTATACCTCTGTATTGTTCCATTTAGTTTTTCCACAAGACCATTGGTCTGTGGATGATACGGTGAACACAGGCTCCTCTCAATACCAAGCTTTTTGCAAAGCTCAAAGTTGACCTTCAAGTGATTAGTTGGATAAAGATGACACAAGTCAGTACAGCAGTAGTTGTATACTGGGGTCAAATGAGGCATCATAAATGTACCTTATTGCAAAATTCTTTGCCCTGGTCTTTTAGCAGTCTCTTAGGTGCACCAAATTTGTAAAAGAAATCAAGAATACAATTTGTCACCTCGACTGCTGTTTTGTTCTTTAGTGGGTAGGCCTCTGCCCATTTGGTGAAATAATCAACCATGACACATATGTACTGGTTGCCACCACCTGTGAGTGTAAGTTTACCCACCAAGTCCATCCCTACAAGCTCAAGAGGCTCAGTCACCTGTGGGAAAAGACAATAGGACATGTGAATATGATCAGTGATGTGTTTGAGAGCTGACTGTCTGCCATGACAGTTTCTACCTCTATTGGGTTGTATTGCCTTTTTTCTTTTATGGTTGACCTCTTTGTTTGACACTGGGGACACTGTGCAACCTGTAAGGAACCAAAAAGTAAAATTTGTCATGAATCGACATATTAGTTCATTGTAACATTCAGCCAGCCCCTACTACATTTGCAAGAATACACATACACCATACACGTACACCAGGACAGGACTGTGGCAGGTGGATGTAGAACAGGTTAACGAGTGTGTGAACAGCACATGTATGGACACAAGAGTCTGAGAATACCAACTCACCCATTTACGGATGTCTTCTAACATCCCTGGCCAATAATACCTGGTGATGATGGCACTGTGGGTCTTCTCCACACCACCGTGCCCACCAAAATGACTGCAGTGGAACTCCTCAAATATGGAGTTGGCCTCTACTGCAGTCATTACAACTTTGGCCAGGTGCTCAGAGCCATCTCTTCTCCTTCTGCACACATAGTGCAGGTCCCCATCTGATGTTTGAGTGGTACATTGTTAGTTTTGTAGGTAGATGAACCAAAGCAGATTATAGTTGTGTTCAAGGGTTGATAGAACATGCATCCTTACCCTTTACTTTGAAGTTTTCCGCTCTCCTTCTGATTGTGTATCGCAGTCAAACCTTCAGGATACCTACCATGTACCTTAAAGTCTAACACTCCCTGTGCAATTCTTGGCTCCATGTTAGATCATTTCAATACTATCCAAACCTCTATATGACTATCCAACCGACTTATATACCCACAAAGTGTGATGTTTGAAAGGCTACCAGCCAATCCCCATACTGATTTAATTTATACACCCGTGTAAGTACTCAGATTACTCAGTGTTAGACTACTTCATTCATTGTACACACCTTTCTCTGACGGTGATGCTTACCTGTTGACCAAAATCTGAAATCTGTTTCTCTGTTTCCCTTTTAGGTTGAGTGCACCACATGCACCATGTGGTACCACAGCCAATGTGTTGGCCATCCCTCAACTGACAGCGATTACTTTTGTAAAGGATGCCAATAAAACATGTGCAGCATGCACACTTGTATCTGTTCAATCAAGTTGTGATTAATTGAATGATACTGAGTCAATATCATTGTGATTAATGCTCAAGCCCGAGGGTTGCTTGCTGTGTGTGACTTAGGTTGAAAAAGAAACATTAACTCACACCGAAATGGACTGAAATATCATTTGTACTGAATTTGATCATTTTTTCTTTAGTAATTTTGAAATCCAGGCTTCTGTTGTGTGTTAAGTGCAGCCACTTTGGGTACATTTCACAAACACAAGCATGACTTAAGGGGGTCTGCATATATAGCTTTTTATTGCTACTCTGCTTCTATATGTTGTAGGCTAGTTATTTTATTTCATAAATGGTCCGTACAGGTGTTTGTATCACAGGTTGATCTGGACGTCTCACAGCTGACTGACATCACGCTGAGTTCGGGCTGGATGTCAACACACTCTGCAGACTGTTTGACGAGCAGGCTGTATGACATTATACAGGTTTCACATCGACTTGACTTCGGTTTAATAACTATGTATGCGGCTGGGAACGGTGGCTTTCATTCAGTAACCATTTGAACGCAGTGCGGAATGAAAGAAATACTCGATGGTGACAGGTGTCACAAGTTAACCTGGACGCTGCGCTCTCAACGCCACAGCTAACAGCGTCTCCACGCTGCTCTCGAGCCAGTCGATGTGAACAAATGCCGCAGACTGTTCCACCCATTAGTTGTTTGTGAGTGCAGACATTCACGACAAAGATATAAGCCCGACACCACACACTTTTGGACGATTTATAGACGGTTGCGTTTTTTTTCGGACAGGCATTGTCACAGTCACCTACACTGTCACTGTGCTCTGTAGCGCTCGTCTAACAGCGGTCTGCAAGTCGCAGACCCCGGCATCTCCTTGTGGAATAGAAGTGTTCAAGCCACGTCACAACGAACATGCATATACATGACTCGGATCGATAAGCAGGGCGATCGGTATGTTTTTGCCGGTTAGCGGACATGGCCGAGGACCCCTCTCCAGACGGGATTCTCAAGCCACACCTCCAGCACATCTGGGACCCTCGCCAGTTAAAATAAACGCCAGTTAAACTGTCACACCGGGACAGCTAATGGGGCTAGCAGCACAACAAAACAAAACAAAGCAAAATACTAATGTACAGGCGGGAGGAGGGGGAGGTACAGACACAACCACGCGGGGGTTCGCAGCCAAATGCATAACAATTTAGTGCAATGGAGTACTGAGTTCAGTATTGTAAAGCTTTAGTTGGGTGTTTCTAAATCAGTATCCTTTTGTCAGGTGGTGTTTGGTCCTCTTTTGGAAGTGGAGTGGGGTTTCCAGCCCTTTGGAAGCCACCTAAACAAGGTACAGATTGACCTCTTGCTCCTTTGCACACACCCAGTCAAATAATAGTAAGACTAAACTGACTTATACTGCATCTGTGTCTACAGATGACTATGAAAATGAGAGAATGGCGAAAACACCTCAGAGACATTGATGAACTTCTACGTTATGACAGCGAAGATGGACATCAGAGCATTGACATTAATATTGATGTTGTGGCAGGGAGTCGGAGTAGTTGTAGCAGTGTGCCTGGGACCCCACGCAGTTTAATAAGTGACAGCGTTCCTGAGACATCACATGGTTTTGATTTTGACACTGATGTGGACTGTTTGTCCACTGACTCTGAATATGAACCAAATGATGATGAAGCCGAAGTGATCAGCAGCCTTGAAGATGACCTGAGACAGTGGGCTACAGACAAAGGGAATGTGAGTTTGAAAATTAACCATTTATGTGTGTGGAGGAAAAAAAGCCAGATTTTTGTTTATTTTCACAAGATGAATCCGGTAAGTCCTTTAATTTTTCTGTGTTCAGTTTTTTACCCCAGTGTTCAAATATATAAATATATATATATATATATATATATAATATATATATATATATATATATATATATATATATATATATGTATATATATGTGTATGTATGTATATATGTGTATGTATGTATATATATATATATATATATATATATATATATATATAGTATGTATGTATATATGTATTATGTATGTATGTATGTATGTATGTATTGTATGTATGTATGTATGTATATATATATATATATATATGTATGTAGTATATGTATGTATTATGTATGTATGTACATATATATATATATATATATATATATATATATATATATATATATATATTATATATATATTATATATATATATATATTATATTATATATGTATATATATATTATATATATATATATATATGTATGTATACAGGGCTGGACTGGGACAAAAACTCGGCCCTGGCATTTTTGGCTCAGACCGGCCCCTCATAATTAGCGGAGCACATCCGACTTGTTATTTATGTATGTGTTCCCCGAAGGAATGTATTTTACTATTATCCCAAACCCAACTTTAATTATTGTGAGGTGTGCATATGTTTACTGACTTGACTGGAAAAACGCTCACAAACCCTTTCAATCCTACACAGGAAATTTGTCAGAGTACATTTTACTCAAATTGAAGAAAATTTTACTCTAAAAAAGATAACATTTGATCCCAGTCTAAATAGAGTAAAAATTACTCTTCCCACAGAGTGAATTTTACAGAGTAGTTTTTACTCTATTTAGTGTCCATAATTTACTCTACATGATGATAATTTACTCTATGTTGTATAAAATCAAAATAACTCTACAGTCACTTTCCTCAATGTGGTGATGTATTTTACTCTATATTGAATAATATTTCACTCAAAATAGAATTACAATTCACTCTAGAAAGAATTATATTCTACTCCATACTGATTTATATTCTGCTCTTCACCAGATTGTATTCTGCTCCATATACAATAGTATGATACTCTTATTAGAATAATGTCACTCAAAATAGAATCTATTTCACTCAAAATATGATTATATTCAACACTATATAGTTTAATATTATCCAACTGTTTTCTTCTCAATACAAAATGGTATGTTACTCCATTCAGAAATCCTTATCACTTGTCTGGAGTGACATTTGTGAAGTTTCTCTGAACTCAATAAATCAGAAACAATTTAGCAAAGCACCTTAGCACATTTATTAATCACAAAATCAAAACATGTTTGCATTACACAAACTAATGCAACAGATAAACACATTGCAAGACATTTACAAAACACATCCACCATGTTACCAGTCAATTCCAGCAGATTTGTTTGAAGAAGCACCACGTCATACCATCAGAAATCAAAATTGTGGCCTGTTCAACAACAAATAAAATCCATATATTCAAATAAAATATAATGAAACTGCATAAAAAGTGTATAAGACAGAAAAAAAAGCCAATGGACCTTAATCACACAACAGCCATATTCCCTTGATGTGACGCCAAGGGTGGGAAGCTCATCGTTATTGTGCACTTTTACATTTCACAGAAAATGGTATGGAACAATGAACAGATTTGAATTATCACTACCATATGATGTCTGTATATCAAGTGCTTTATGACAAAAAAGCTCTTTGACATCAACTACATGAGGTCCAACTTTTGTGCACACAACTTTAAAAGCATTGAAATGCTCATCAAGACATATTGTTTGTAAGGAAAGAGTTACCAAAAGCAACTTCCCATCTTTGACAACAACGTGGTGGATTCCCTGAAAAACTGGCATCTCACAATGAACTCTCACACAAACAACTAAACCTGGACGATACACAGTTCCACTGTGTTTGGCCCATCTCACATTTAATACCTTGGTGTCAACAGGTACCTGAAGCATCTCTGCCATCTCATAGCCCCATTCCATCACTTGTAAAGACAACATTTTACCAGGGCCTGTCGTCACTCTGCTGGGGTCAAATGTCTGCCACTTGTATGCCATTTGTGTTTGGTGTTTCCTTGCCAATGTTTTAGTTATATTTTTGAAGCTGTTAACTCGTTTTTTAAAGAAATTATGTTTCGCTTTATAGCGCATACACCAGGTATGCAAAAGAGGTCCGATTTTCAAAATACACATGGGGTAATGCACCATGAAATGATGCTTTGGTATCAGCCTCTTGTTTGGATACAAATGTTTGAATAACCTGTGGTGTTCTGCGATCAAGTGTTTCAAAAAAATTGTAATACCTTTTGATAACATTGGGGAAAATACGATGTTTACAATTTGGAGTAAAAGCAAAAACAAATACCAGTGCTGGTCAGTTGGACAGACTAAATCTCCAAAAATGAGTGGTAGATTGCGAAGTAAACTCCAGGATTGGATGGCATTCAATCCCAAGTCATTTGTGTCCTGTACCAACTTCACTTCAGGTGGTTTGTTGGCTTGCTCAACATAGCCATAGTTAAAATTCTTTATTCTTGTGTGTATTTCCTCCAATGTTGTGTAGCTGTCCATCAAGTGATGTAAAAGCAGCTTCATTTCATATTGTGCCACCCCCTCCAATATATCGTGCATAATGTCAACAGAGAAATTATCACAAGTATTGAAATACTGCAAGGAATTCAGAATGCAAGACCGTTTAACACCCATCACATAGGGAAGCCTGGGATTTGTCTCTATTTGTTGGCAGTGTTCCTCATGAAGTACTCGAGTTCGCAAAACTATCTTAGGTGAATCTTCATCAAACTCTGTCTGAAAGTCCTCTTTCTCAGCAAGACAAAAGCGGCAACAATATCTGGCACTGAATGACTCAACAAAACCAAACAAACAGTGAAGACCAAGGTTGTCACCTGTAACTTGAACAATAGTTCCATATACTGGCTGATCATAAAGGGGAAGCTTAATGCCATCCCTCTCCAGTATTTTAATATCCTGCACAATCGGATCTAGTATTTTAGAAAAGCCATATGTTTTGATATCTTGGGCATGAAATAAAGCAACCAAATGAATATTGCTTAAACTTGAATTGTATTTTGGAGAAAAATTTCGCAAGGTGAAATAGATTGCACCTACTTTATATATTCCCCGTTTGGATCCTAAAGGATTTGAAGTTTCAAAATCATCATAGAAAATCTGAATCTGAATGGCATTCTTGTGTTTTGAAAACAGAGGATGACTTTTGAAAAGTTCCCCATCACACAAGTCCTTGAGAACATCTTCCCCTGGACTGGAATCAGCCTGCACCATTTCCTTTATATTAGGGTGACTGTAAATGAACTGTAGTGTTTTCAAAATTGGAATATACATAAATTTATTAGTAACGACCACTTGATCATAGCCTCCACTAGTCCGATTGCGCAGGGTATCAAATCTTGTACCAAGAACGTATTCAACTGGGTCGACACTTCCCCACTTCATTTTGAAATACTTAGTTCTCTTACTTTCAGAGTTCAACACACAAAAAGGATTTTCCATTTTTTCAAAACACTCATCGATTTTACACTCAACTTCACTTTTGTTTGGCTCTTGTAATGACAGACACTTCTTCACAGATTCTTTTGTTTGATTGTAGACATCATCAACAATCTCTTCCATTGAAGTCACCAAAGAGTTAATGACCGTTTCAGCTACACCTGCCTCTTTAAGTTCAGCTACTGTTGTAGCACTGCTGTCTACAAGATTCTTACTGACAAGGGGGTAAGAAGGGGGAATTGCTGATGGCAAATCTTCTAAATTACTAGATATTACATCTTCAGTTGTAGAGGGGCCTTCGCCAGGGTCAGAACCAGAATCAGAACAATGATCATTATGTGCTATATTAAGGTGCTTTCGGAAACCAGAGAATGTTCCATAAACTTGTAAACAACCAGCTTGATCACACTTAAGACGAAGAGTCTTTCCTGAGCAAAGTCCATGAACCAACTTAAAGTGCTTTATCAGGGAATTAACATCCACCTGGTGACATCTGCAGAGAAAACATAACATCTCATCTAAACTCAGTGCAGCATCCGAGCCCTAACTTCAGCAACCCTGGGACTCACTTTAGTGGTAGCAACATCTATTTCATAGATGGTGGTTTGCAAGAAGTTGTACACATTTGCCAGATCGTGGTTGTATGATGTACCAAAGACAAAATGAGCTTTGAAAAGCTCATCAAAACAGGCAAGAGAGTCCGGTGACTTGCATGGTATGGCATGTTTGTCAATGATGATGAAGTACTTGCGTATCACGTTTTTCTGGGTTCCCACAGCCAGTAGATACGGTTGACGGCTTTCTGTGATGCTGTCTAGATGCCCTTGGATGCTGGTCCCAGTCTGTGACATAGAACTTCATTTAGTTTATTAAGATGAGTAGCAGTTCACTAACAGCTTGAGAATATATCTTTGATCTTGAGCGTAAATCTTCCAGATTGCATTAAACTATAACCTCACCTTAATGAACTTCACAAGATGGTCACTGGCTTCTCTGGCAGAGAGCTTTCCTGGTCTCTTGCGACCATGAGGTGATGGTGGCAGAAGGTGGACAAGGACCAAAATGGCTGATATTTCACTGTCCCATCCTAAAAAAAGAAAATTCAGGAATGTTTTTAATAATAACAGTCATTCCATTTCTCTAGCAAAAACAATCACCACTTCTATTATTATAGTACTTTCCAGCTTACCATTTTCTACTTCTTCAGTCGATTCAGCATTTTGTACCAGGTCTTGAAGTTCAGCTGTCTGCGTGAGGCCACGGCTTTGCTGAAGGATTTTCCTCTTGTAGACTGTGGGCCACTTCTCCAGGAACCTTGCAGAGACGGCATCACCAAACATCAGACTGAAATCTTGCTCAATCTGCAGACAAGATGAAATAAGTAAAGACAAAGCAGTGAATATTACTAATACTATTGTTTTGAAGGATATTCACAGTTTCAAAGTGAGGGAGTTGAAGATCCACATACCAATCCTGCAATGTCTAGAAATCTTGGAAACGCTGTGAATATGTCGGAAGACTTCACTGGGTCATGAACCATCTTTTGGCGATAGGTGAAGGTCTGCTTCATCTTCTCCTTGACAACTGCTTCATCGACTGTATGCTTCATCAGTGCAGTAGCCTCTGAACACAGGGTGTCTGTGTTTAGCCAGTTTTCCTCCACAAAGGGTTCTCGATCACCTTCTGGACCACCTGTAACATTGTAGACATTTTACAGATTACTGACAAAATCAAGCACTGATCTGACCCAAATTTAAGTGCTTTGAATGATTTCTTGCACACCAACAAACCCCTCATATAATCACTCTCCAAACATATGTCATGAACTAGACTTTCAGTCAGCGTACAATTAAAATAAACATACTTCTTTGTGTGGGGGACTGTCTGCCGGTCCTCTTTGGTCCCTCTGATGCTTCCTTTTGGACAAATTTCAGTCTCCATGCCAGATACCCACTCCCATCTTGTGCATTGTAAAAATGCTCCTAAAGTAAAAAGACATTCAGTTTTGGGTAGCAGGTTAAATATATGTTCATACTTTTCCTTTGTAACATACATATCCATAGATAAAGAGGTCGACTAATATTTGGCTTTTTTGTGAAAGTGAGGATGTGCATTAAAAAAAAAAATCTTAAGTTGGACTAAGCCACCTAATAGGAACGTTCAGAGTCCCAGAGAACAGAGAGGTGAAGGAGAAATGGGTTAGTCTTAGTCTTGATTCACTTACATAGCCAAACCTGCTCCTAGGATCAGCCAAGTATGGAAACAAGGCAGTAATGCCCCTTGCGTACTCCTCTTTCACATGCCTTGAAGGACTCGTCCTAGACATGTACACACAGATACACAGACGTCACTTCATGAGATAAAATTTTAGAATTAGATTCAACTGACAGATGTTAAAAGGAGGGATGTTGTGCTACTGAGTCAAACCAAACGTTTAGGTGTGTTAACATACCCATGTTCACTTGTCATATGTGCAACCAATATCTTGACCATATCACGTCTTCTGGAATCAGTTAGGCTTTTTGTCCGGGCATATTCATTAAGGATCCTCTCCCCTCCAGGTTTGTTACTCAGAATGTTTTCAATTTTCTAAATAAAAGTCAGATTTTTTACATTTTTATGTAATCAAGGAACAAATAGTGTGATGATGCTCAGGTTGAATTTTTTCTTTTTTCTAGGATTTTTTTTGACTACTTGTCAATCTTAAATTTTTAAATAACTGTTTAAAAACATTCTTAAAACATGGAAGAACATCTGCTGAGCTTACCTGAGCTAGAGAAGCATCCTCATTTGCATGCCTTGTAGTAGGACTAGGCTGCGAAATGATGGTGCTATCAGAGTCCCCCTCCTTGTCTCCGCTGATGCTTTCAAAAGAGCAACTTGCAGAGGAGCTCAATGAATCTAGCAAACATTCAGATTTAACAGCTGTCATTAACACAAACAATTACACAAAGTGCGTGTTATTCAGGTTTGGGATTGGAAGGGACAGGTTAGCACAGAAAATATGACTTCAAAATTAAATGAGACTATTCAGTTTAGATTTACTGCTTCAAATTTCAACATGATACCAATTGTACAATATAATGTCCAGCCCTAATTCAGAACATGTTTAGAAAGGCAGAAATATATATATGGCTTAACTCACCATCAAGACTTGGGTTTACAGGCAAACATATCTCCAGCACTCCAAGGTCTTGACTCTTTACAAGAAACTCAAACGCTTCCTCATCAATTTCAGTTTTGGAGTCATCATAAACTTTGACGTCCAGGGTTGGAATGTCAAATTTCTTGCCAACTGTGATGACAAAGTAAGATTGCACAATATTGCACTTATTGATGGATTTACTGAGTTTAGTAGACAACAAACAGATCAATATATTTCACATACCAAAAGAACATATTTCACTCACCACATTCCAAAAAGCATTTGAAAGTCAGTTGCCCCTCATAACAAATGTACTTTTGGCGATCTCTGTACTTCACTCGTACGGCCTGCATCCTTGATGACAAGGGAAGAAAGTTAATGTCAATTATATAATCACACATATACACAGCCATTTGCTAATTTCACCAGTGACAAGTTGAGAGAATGTAATGTCAACTAATTAGATGCACATTCCCAAGGTAACTACAAACTACTATCCCAGAATATGCAAATACTAAAACAGATAACAGCAATATGGTGTTGTGCCTCTAATGAGGTTACTTTATTCAGAATACCGTTATAAAATTATGGTCAAAACAAGAAACCATCAATGACAACCGACATTAACTGTTTGGTATTTATAAACACATGACTGTATAAATTACCATTACTAGCTTGCTTCACTAACACCACCAATCCGTCACAGATCACACGTGCCTCTTAGTATGTGGACTGAGGTTTGCCAGTAACCAAATGTTTTCAGTTATACACACACACACACATACATCAGTTATCACAATGGACGCTAACGTTAATGATCGTAGACTTCATACGCCAAGTTTCATGCCTCAGTCAAGGAGACGACACATGACTTCTTATGTGCAGTAATTTTAGCAGTAAACAGTGAATTGTTCTGATCAGAGTAATACATGGAAAAAGGTACTACACAAGCCACATCGACGGATATCAATTTAATTTGATGTTTGACCTACCAAAAGTGCAGCTCCATGCTATCCATCTCACAACAAAGGGCTATCTGCTCACATTAAAACAAGGCTTTCCATTTAAGATACAGCAAAAATGTTCAGCGCAAATTGAGGCATTCTGTTCAGAGTCAAATACACGTGTTACACCTCCATTCTCACTAACACAAGAGCTAACGAAACCCGCGCTGATAGACCATCGCCTTACCGCTAAACCGAGTCAAACACTCTGGTTGTCCACACAAACTGCTTTGGAAGTGACTAGCGTTGGTCCGCGCCAATTTAGATATTCTGTTCAGAGTCAAATACACGTGTTGCACCGACCGCTCTCTTGCTAACACAATTGCTCACAAAACCGTCACTCTCCCGTTAATACACGATTCATCTATCTATTAAAGGCTGCTATTTGTTCAAAGTAAGACATGCTGGTTGTACAGTCAACTTTAGCAAGTGATGGGCGTCCTCCATGCCAATTTAGGCATTCTGTTCAGAGTCAAATACAGGTGTTGCACCGCTGCTCTCTTGCTAACGCACTAGCTTACGAAACCTACACTATCTTATATTTTAACCATATCTCCGTTGATATATAAAAGTGGTGTTAGCCCAAGCTACAATATGTATTAATGACATTAAACCCCGATAATGCACTGAGTAAAATTATTATCCATCACATTAAATGAAGCAAAAAATAGTGAACTTACCTGGCATTCTACATTCGACCTCCACGAACGCAGTACTTTCCGCTCCTCTAACGTCTGTGACTACCGCGATTGAGCGCGAGTCTAATGGCGGCTGAAACGAAACTCAACTCAGCAAATTGGTGGGCGTGGTTTGTTTTACTCCAATAGAATTTGCTCTGTAACTTCAATCCCACTCTATTGGCTTCTGGTAAAATTGTGCACCAAAATGATTTTCTATTACTCT
>OZ023167.1:19906860-19992279 GCA_963678695.2 Diplodus puntazzo | reverse complement strand
CAGTCTCCCCAATGATGCCCGCAATACGTTGGTCTGTTTGGCTCAGTGTTGGCTGGGACGGTCCTCCTCCTCCCGTGGCCGAAGTGCTTGTTTTATTTATTTTGATTCGTTTTTTGGCATCTATTTTGATGTCAAACCACTTTCTTTTGACCTCCTGGAGGGTCCTCCCAACAGAGGAGACAGAGTTAACAGCATCAACTACCTCCTTCCAAGCCTTTGTTTTTCCTGTCCCTTTGACACCAGAGCTGACTGAGGAAAATAAAATTTGTTTTCTGACCTCCACTTCTCCCAGAATGACCTCTATCTCCTCCTCAGAGAAGTTTTTTTCCTCTCTCTCTCTTTCTTTCCTTGCGCCATGGTCGCAGGCCGAGCGGATGCACCTATGCCCTTATATGGTGGGCATTTGCTATTCATGGGCGGAGATCTATGCTAATTGATGATCACCAGGGGCGCGCTGTCAATTTACGATGGGTTGGCATTCATCATCTTACACACGTGTTTACGATCAAATCTGAGTTTCCTGCGCCGTTCATGAATCCGGAGTAGAGTTTTAGTAGCGTGAGCTTTTATGTGCAACTCTACTCACAGATTTACTCACGTTTCATGAATGAGACCCAATGTGTTTGACAATTTAACACAATTTGTGTGTTATTTTACGAGGCGGGAGGGGGCGCCCTTTCTTCATGTTCGCGCGCCACAGAGACAAAGGTTATATAAACGTATCTCACCAGACTGTAAAGTGTTGGGGTAAATTCGCCGTGTATAATTCACCAACTAAATTGTGTTTCTAAGAAAATCCACGATGATCATCGCTTTTTATTCAGCAGGGCTGCCTAGCTAACGTTAACCTAACATTAGCTAACGTTAACTTCCATTGTGATTTTGAAGTTTATTTCTAGTTTATTTATTTCTACCTAATTACCGAAATTACACAACATTAAATGCAGTTAGGACAGTCTATTTAACAGTCGCTCATTTCGGTGAAGTCGCCATGAAAGGTGAACAAATAACGTTAGCTAACGAGCTAACGAACGTTAGGGTTGAAGTCAAGACAACAGCAATTCATTAACATCAACACCGCCATTAACATTATATAACGGTAACGTTAGCAGGTGAACCGCAGAGTTTGTGTTTGAAAGGCAGAGACCGTTTGATGCAAGTTACTTATGGCGCGGTTTAACTCATACCATAAAGTTAAGCCACATTAGCCTACATTTTTAACGGACATTTTTTCTAGTGTGTGTGGGGGGGGTGGGCTCTGCCTCGGCGGGCTTCGGTATCCTTTTAGCTCCACATTGGTGTGTTTTTTGAATTATGAACAAGTTACTGTTAGAGTGCGATTTTCAAAAAGCATGTATACACCTTTAGTCTGACTAAAATCAGACTGGATCGGATTTCTCATCGTTGGATTAAAACACCTAGATTATTCGATTGATAGTCGCATTACTCCTGCATGTATACGTTCCATCAGATCAGATCGGATTTTGCGTTCTGCACAGGCTCGTGATTTTTGAGCCGAAAGAAGAAGGACGGTGGCGGCGTCTTTCCTCCGAAATAACCGCAAGCAAGAGCGCCATTGTGCTTCTAGTTTGTGTAATTATCATGTACACCATATATGTAATGTACAAAGATGTAGCTTCGTCTCACTCTTCCTACGGCATCTTTCACGAATGCCGAGGCAGAGTTTGTTGTTGCTGGTGACGTAAAGAGATCAGCTGGAGGTGGCTCTGTTACCACTAGTTGAAATGGGTACAGCGCCACCCATCGAACTGGGGTATGACATGCTTCGGCCAATAATTCGATTTTCTCACCGGCATGTATACTCGGACAACTGCAGTTGTCTGATTGAGTAGCAGAGTCGAACTATGGCTGTAATCTGACTAAGCTGTGCAAGTAAACGCACTGAGTGAGAGAGGTAAATCTCTTAATGATGAGTTGTATTTTAAAAGCTTGTTATATTAAACATTGGCTAAAATCTATGGAGACCGTACAGTGGAAATAAAAAAAATATATATTGTAATTTCATCCTTGGTGATTTTTAAATGTATTTAATGAGTGCTGGGCAGTTGTATGTGTTTTGTAATCATCACATAAACTCAATCAATCATATTTCTGTCTGTAATGTAGTGGAAGTATAAAGTAGCATCACATGGAAATGCTAATGTACCTGAAAATTAAACTGAAGTACAATACTTGAGTAAATGTACTACTAAAATTACTTTCCACAACTGTATATGGATGTTAAAGTGTTATAAGTTGTTGAAAACATTGCTGAAATAATTTAAACAACCTTTAATCATACATCTTTTAGGCTCAGAAAGAGCTGTAGGGCAATTTTCCTTTGCCTGAGCTCCTGACCTTGTTCGTAATCTGTTCTACTTCTCTACATGGTGGCTGACTCAGTTGGGCAGCAAAGTGTAGAACCACAGCAAATAATATCAGTTTTAGTAGTATACAACAGTGAGATGGATGTTTGTGGATGTGGTTTTGTTATTTTACCAAAGCGAATGACGACTGAAACCTATTTTTGTCTTTCTCAGCAAATGGAGGCTACCAAGAAGAAGATCCTCGTTACAGTCTTCCTCGATGGCCGAGAGATATTAAAAAAAGTTTTCGAACTCCACAGTGCTGCAGAAGTAATCAATGCGAGCAAAAAACAAGTACCTTGTGCAGCAGAGTTAGATAGGTTCTGCAAGTATAATGCAGACTTTGATGAGTTTATTGATTCGGATTATAACACTGATATCAAAGAGTCGGATAAATTCCACATATATTTCCTGTCGGGTTCTGGGTTGCGGATGCACAGACTGAAGTAATATGTCAGGTAAGGCCATGAGATTTTGTTGAAAATCAATGCAAAAATATTTTATCTCATTATTTAATTAATTGTGCAGTCCTGTTAACTGATATGAAGTTGTCTGCTTGATCTGGGATTTTAAACTACACTAGTGGTTCATGCATTTTTGCTTTTGTTTGTTGTGTTCGTGTTTACTCCAGCTTGCTCCCCTGCCAAACCCTCAGCCCAGTCAGTCACATGTTCCACCTGCCTATGACGATGAGCGGCTGGGTGACAGTGGATTGGACAGCCTGAAAGCACTGATCAAAATGAAGGCTCCAGCCATCCTCGCAGAATATGGGGAATCTGAAAGCCTATGCACAAAGACCAGGATCCTTCTTGTAAAGATTGTTGTCAGCGATCTTGTGGAGAGACGAGGATTGTAAGTTGTTACAATTAGTATTTATAGTCAATTAATGTAGGGTGGGAGTTGAGATTTAGCGATATGATTGATGTTGTTATTGATGTTACTAATTGGTCATCAGAAATGATTTGGTGATAGTTGCTGTCTGTTATTTTCAGTTACCCATCCAGTAAGTAAACATCAACTGCCCTCAAACTATGCTTCTTCTACAAGATTCCCACAATCATGAAATTCATGGAAAAGTTATGACATTGGAAAAACAGTTTTCCGGCCTGTAAATTGTTTGGAATTAACAGAAAGTTGTGGACATTTTTTAAATATGCACTTTTTTGGCTATTTTTCTTCTTCCTCTCCTCCTCCTGTCCTTGTTTCCTCCTCTTCTCCTCCTCCTGCTCTCCAATTCCTTCTCCTCTCTTCCTCTTTTTCCTCATTCTCCTCTGTCATCAGCTTTGAAAATTAATTGGTAAAAATGTGTGGAAACCTGGTTGTAAAAATTATATTACACACACTTTACTGACATGCACTGTATTACATGTTTCCACAATGGTTTCAGAAATTATGGCCATTGTATTGTTATTGTTGACTTACACCTCATTCCCACTCTCTCTTCCTTTAACCCATGCCAAGGAACATTTCTACGATCCAGCCTCACACAACGGCTTCATTGAAATGAGACTGCGAAACCTCAGGAGGGATATTCAGGAAAGTCAGAGAAGATATCGGCGGAAGAGCAGGTCAGGGGGTGCTGTAGCTCTGATTGTGTCAAACATAGAGGAGGACGTGAGTGAGTGGGTGACCCTGGCAAAAAGGATGAAACCCTCACCTCAAAACCTCTCAACAATCAAGCACGCTATGGACCAGACCTACACTCACCGAAGAATATGGATTACAACACAATCTCCAACAGTGGCTGAGATATTTCATCAGTATCCACGGTTCATTGACATGCCACA
The DNA here is from genome assembly GCA_963678695.2 of Diplodus puntazzo. Taxonomy (NCBI): domain Eukaryota; kingdom Metazoa; phylum Chordata; class Actinopteri; order Spariformes; family Sparidae; genus Diplodus; species Diplodus puntazzo. The sequence goes on along the minus strand of OZ023167.1, from coordinate 19,988,126 downwards.
CCTGTTAAGCAAGTTCTTGACACTGTAATCATAATTAATTCATCTTAAAGCAGAAGTAAATGATATCAGGGTATCCGCATATCCTTAAAGACTTAAATTCATGTATCTTAAATTAAGGCCTTAAAAAGTCTTAAATACGTCCATATTTTGAACATAGGTCTTAAATTGCATTTCCTTAGGTCTTAAATATGTACGTTCATTTACCGCTCCGTTGTCGCCTTTTTTGTTTTTGTTTCGGAGCAATGTGTTGGTGAGATTCACAGTCAGCTCCGTGTGTTGTACTTCTGTCTGAAGTATCCTGGAACGTAAGCGGCATTTTGCCAACAGCCCGGTTGGAATTTATCGCCGCACACTTCACCAGTTCTGGAAAAACTTTTAATTTGAAGCGCAGTGTGCGCTCTGTCAGAGGACTCTTAACTTGGCTACACTCGTTGTGAAAGCGCTGGTGTCACACACAAAATAGGAAAAACACCAGTTAGCTTCTAAAAGTCTCCAGCGAAGTCACGCCATCACACACTCCTGTACATGTTGAAATCGACCGAAGTTATCCTTTAAGATTTACCGTATTTTCGATTCTAGCTCACTCTCATTTTCAGTGGGAGTGCATGAGGCACTTTTACGCTCGCATCAATATTGCTATTTTTAACAACTAACACTAAGACGGCTCAACACAACATGAAACTTTGCTCGTAGTATCACCAGAGTCTCAACACATAAACACGAGCAATGAGAACATTGTTTGTGTACAGAGTTTACTCAAAAGAGAGTTTTGGAACAACTCATGTTAAGCAGTAGCTTGTTCCTCTAGCCGTCGTCACAGCAGCCCAGACATAGTCGGGGATCGGCACGTCTGGGCTGCCATGACGACGACTAGAGGAACAAGCTACTGCTAAGGTGAGCAAAGTTTCATGTTGTGTCGAGCCTCATAGTGTTTTAAAAATAGCGAGTTGCTCCGTGAATGGCAATAAATTTAGTCATTTTTGAAAGTAATTCGGGACTTTATTTTTTCTAACTTTTTCGTACATCGTGTAGGTCTTAAATTTTGTTCAAAGTGGTCTTAAAAAGTCTTAAATTTGACTTGTTCAAACGTGCAGATACCCTGGAAATATTTGTCTTACTTTAGTGTTACATAGTTACATAGTTGTATATTCTTGTAGTCATCAGTCATTTAGAGTGTTTGGTCATTAACTTGGGCTTCCCAGTCCCTCTGCTCTGCAGCAAATGGAAAAGAAATGTGTGGAGTTCTCCCTCCTGATAAGCTGAAAGAGGGAGCGGGAGGGATATGTGAAATGACTTTTCTGTTTACTGCAGAGTGGAGGATCCATGTTTCTGACAAAACACTGTAAACCAGTGATGGCTGTCGGAATCTAGAGCTATTTAACACTTTTTTATTCTATTTTAATTCTTTTTTTTTTTTGCTGAATGCAACTACTTACTGCACCTTTTCAATACACTTATCAATTTTCACTCCTTGTATGTAATCACAAAACATTGTTTAATCACAAGAGGCCATACTTTAGTGAATTTAGCCTGTTAATTTCAAATAAACACTATGGATTTAAACTGACTCAACACAAATATTTATCTCTTCATCTTAGTTTGATTCCGACTTTGGTGAACTGTTCGAGGGGAAGGCTGACCTATTCATTCGCAAGTGGGAGACAAACATCATCCCCAGGCTACTGAAGGTTGCTGCATTAGAGGTGTCGGATGATCTGGCAAATCCTTCATCCTCTGGGAGCATCAGTGATGGTATGTTGGGTCACATTCGGGAAGATGTGAACATGCACTTATAACTGTTATGCAAATATCTAAGCCAGTTTAATTGGTCAGGATGACTTGGCCTTAGGTAGAGGTCAGGTTTTCACTTGCAATCTGATATTTCCATGTAGACATGCTTTGCTTCAAAGCACTTCAAGTGCTCACGCACCTTCTTCAGCCAACTGCATCCGGGCGAGGGGCAGGATGGAGTCGTTGCAGTGTGAAATCAGCGATTTCCTACCTCATGGACTTTGCACCAGTATGTTTCTGTCTTAATGGCTTTCTGTTTGCATCACTGTTGAATCCACATCTTTGTCTAGTACCCCATGTTGTTTTCCTAATGTAGTATTTCAAACCTTTTGTGTCAACAGCCTGGAACGAGCATCTCATCTTTATTTGATTACCCGGATGCGTCAGTGAGGTCCCACCAACCCTACATTCTGTGCCTTGGACACCCAAGTGAAGCTGCCCAGCAGTATGTGACAAGATTGCTGTTCCACTTGGAGATGAAGGGCTGACCTGCGCTGTTGACAAACTGTTCAAGATGTATTGGGTTTGCAACCTTGTGTACCCAAACCAATTGCAGGCTGTCTTCTCTTTCCTGGAGCATATTTATGAGATGCCCGTTTCCAGTAAGAAAAGATCCAAAGTTGTTGAGCTGATCTCCAAGCTCCAGGCTATGTCATAAGCTAAGCAAACCATGTATGTGTGCCCAAAGTGCAAGTGTGTAATTGGAGCAGAAGTCAGGAAGCTTATCCGGCATCTCAGAGCCGTTCATGCCTTGTCAGATTCCCAACACTTTCAAATTGTTTGTTGCCAGAACAACTGCCAAAGAACATACCACAATTTAAACTCCTATACAAAACATCTTAAGAAAGACCATTCAAAAATGACATCACATGATCCAATTGACAGTGTACCTGGACATGTGGAGCTTTGTAATATGTCGAAGGACATTGATAATGAACCGATTCTAGTTGAAGCCACAGCAGATCTTGGCCCTGAAGATGTTGCAGCAAATTCATCAACTCTTAATGACTGCGCAGCTGCATTTGTCGCCCAAATGTATTCCTCACCTAATACAACTGTCACTGATGTGCAGAGGAGCATTACATGCGCAAAAGAAGTTATTGACCGGACTATGGATATTGTTCAAGAGAGAGTGCTCTCCTTTATAGACATCCATTCCATATCTCATGACGATGATGCCTATACAACTTTGATGCAGGAATTGGAAAGTGGAAGGAAAATGTTTGAGGATGTTGACACCCCTTATAAGATGAGTAAATATTTCTCTGAAAAAATGTCACTTGTGAAACCAACAGAGGTATTCCTGGGGCATAGGGCAGACACTGCCTGAAAGAATGGACAAATGACACAAGTGCTGATCTCAGATACATGTCAGTATATTTCTATTATTGACACGGTCAGATTTCTTTTTAGCAGTGAGAAAATGCAGAGCCTTTACATGGAGTCTAATAGAAGTATGGATGGTAAAATGCGAGACTATTGCGATGGTTCACAGTTTGCTTCTCATCCTCTGTACAGTAGATATCCAAATGCCTTACAGATACAACTTTATTTTGACGATGTAGAGACCACTAATCCTTTAGGTTCTAAAACCAAAATACACAAAATGGGAGCTGTGTATTTTTCTTAGAGGAACTTGCCTGCAGAGTACAACTCCTCTCTGGCAAACATTCATTTGTGTCTCCTGTTTAATTCTATAGACAGAGAGACCTATGGGTTTAGCAAAATACTACAGCCATTGTTAGAAGACATTAAAAGTCTTGAAAGTCAGGGTATTGCAGTTGAAATCAAAGGTCAAACCCATTTGCTTTATGGTACCGTTTGCCTCTTGACAACTGACAACCTTGCTTGTCATTCCCTTTGTGGGTATTTGGAAAGTTTCTCAGCTAATGTGTTTTGTCACTTCTGCTTAGCTGACAAAAAAACTGCTCAAAATGTCTTTGAAGAAGATGAGCTTGAAAAGCGTACTAAGGACAATTATAAACAACATGTAATGCTGAACAATGCCACTTCCACAGGCATCAAGTCGGACTCTTGTTTGAACACACTTAAATATTTCCATGTAACAGAGGGTGTTTGTGTAGACATCATGCATGATGTATTAGAAGGTGTTGCCCCTTTGGAAGTAAAGCTGATGTTGCGACATTTTATATATGAGGACTTACTGTTTACTTTGGAGCAGCTTAACAACAGAATAGCTAGCTTCGATTATGGCTACATGAATGAGAAGAACAAGCCATCTGTCATTCTGAATCTCAGAACAAATGAAAATGCTGTCAAACAAACAGCCAGCCAAATGTGGTGTCTCCTCCTCTTTTTGCCACTCATGCTCGGAGACCTAGTGAGTAGGCAGAGTCCACACTGGAAACTGTTTCTTCTGCTGAGAGAAATATGCAGTATCATATTTGCTCCTGTAGTCACAAACGGACTAGCTGTGCTTTTAAAGCAGTTAATAATAGATCATCATAACATGTTTAAGACACTCTACCCAGACAGGCCACTTATCCCCAAGCACCATTTCATGATACACTATGGTAGAATGATTGTAATGTTTGGACCACTTGTGAAGTTATGGTGCATGAGGTTTGAAAGTAAGTACTGTCCTTTGAAACGTCAAGCTCATGTAGTCTGTAACTTTAAAAACATAGCTAAAACATTGGCTTACAAGAACCAAATACAGAGTATGTACAGCTGGAAATTTGGGACGCCACTTGAGAGAGAAATGTCTGTTCCAAACGCCTTTCCTATCATTGTAGGATCATTAGAACTCAGTGAGTTGGTCCTTGAAAAGTTGCATACGAAGAATGCTGATCTTGGCATTTTAAGCACTGTCCATGTTGCACACACAGTTACTGTGTTCGGTCAGACCTATCGAACAGGGAGTGTAGTCCCTCTTGACTACGACACAAGAGATGAACGCCTGGTTGGTGAAATAGTTCACATCTTTCCAGAATGTGAGAAAAAAAAGATATTGTTGTTTGTCAGAATTTTGTCAGTTGAATGTTTTGATGACCATTACTACACTTATGTGGTAGACAAAAAAGATGTATTTGAAATGGTCAGCATATTTGACATTGCAGATATCAGACCACTAAGCCTGTTGTCATGTTTCCAGGGAGACAGAGTTTACTTAAATCCCAGGTACAAAATTGTATAAGTCAAGTTGCAGATATCTGCATGTTTTCTCTGCGGTGCTTCATTAAAGGGATAGTTCGGGTTTTTTGAAGTGGGGTCATATAAAGTACATATCTATAGTCGGTCTGTTTCCTGCCGTAATTACCGATCAGCGCAGCCTCAGTTTGGAGGAGCAGAGAGCAGCTCCAGCCAGACGCTCAGCTTTGTACTGCAATGAACGGGGTCCAGAGAAAAAGTTAATAAACCACCTAAAACAAGGCTCACCTTAAATCTCTAACAGACCGCGCTTTCTTTTGGCACTACATTTCCTCAACCGCAGAACCGCTGTATCCCTACGCATTAACTGCGTAGGGACCCCCTACCAGTTAATGCGTAGGGATACAGAGGTTCTGCAGTTGAGGAAATGTAGTGCCAAAAGAAAGGCCATTCTGACAGCGATGTGAAGCGGTGTGAGTTTTCCCTTTACAATGTACACTTGAACTGTTACAGATTTTTAAGGTGAGGTGGTTTATTTCGCTTTTTCTCTGGACCCCGTTCACTGCAGTACAAAGCTGAGCGTCTGGCTGGAGCGGCTCTCTGCTCCTCCAAACTGAGGCTGCGCTGATCGGTGATTACGGCAGGAAATAGACCGACTATAGATATGTACTTTTATATGACCCCACTTCGAAAAACACCAACTATCCCTTTAAGATGTCACTGTATTGATGTTGACAAAACTGATGAGTTAACATATTGAAAGTTGATTTCATAAAAAAAAGACTAATTTAATCTGATCTGAAATCTTCCTTTTTTTCAAATTGAGGATTTTGTTTGAGGATGTTTTTTTTTTTGGTTGGTGGAGTTATGATATGTTGACCACAGAATGTGAATTCTCCTGTTAATGAGAAGAAGTGAATATGAAATGTTGTTTTTAATCTTTTCAAATGAAATGTGAACAATAAATTTCTAAATGAAATTCCTACTGCTGGGTTTCTGCTTATTTAAATTCAAATCTTTAGGAATAGAATTAACACATTTTTCAACACATCAGTGTGTCTATATAAGGACTACACATTTTGTGTTATATTTAACACAATTACTGTGTTTGAAAAGCCAACACAAATCTTGTGTTAAAACTCTTAACACAGTAGTTGTGTTACTTTAACACAACTACTAACACAAATAAGACACACGGGTTTGCCTCCTACTTCCCAAAAGAAATAATTTTTTTTTTCCATCTATACTGAAAGATGCGACCTTCAGTGTCGACCTTCCTCTTTTTTTGACAACATCTTGATAGCGACTAGTCTACCGTAGCCGTCAGCATACTGGTCAGTGTACGGCGCTGCAGCAGCTGAGGCGGGCAGCAGCAACAGACCAACAGACGGATTCCACGAAAATTACCGTATTGACCCGAATATAGGACGACCCTGATTATAAGACGACCCCTCTTTTCAAGACTAATCTTCAGAAAAAGACTCTGATAACCAAAATTTGTTTCTCAATAACAAACTCACATACCCTTCTGTCAGCCTCTTGGAAGCGGCCGCTTAGAGGACCACGATAAGCTTTTCTCTTACTGTTGGATTTTCAGACGATCTTTTTGGACCCGCCATCTTCGGACGTTACACTCCGTAACTCCATATTTCTTGGCTGGCTGAAAGTTGTTTGACGCCTCCGCTGCATTGATCACCATCAGGGCTGGACTGGGACAAAAAATCGGCCCTGGCATTTTTGGCTCAGACCGGCCCCTCATAATTAGCGGAGCACATCCGACTTGTTATTTATGTATGTGTTCCCCGAAGGAATGTATTTTACTATTATCCCAAACCCAACTTTAATTATTGTGAGGTGTGCATATGTTTACTGACTTGACTGGAAAAACGCTCACAAACCCTTTCAATCCTATAACTAGGTCTTTAGAAGTCTGTCAAAGAACCATTGTGGAAAGCAAATAAGTACATTTACTCAACACATAGTTCTACCTCCTTAGGTATATTCTACTTCAAGCATTATGTATCATCAGCATCCTAAATCTCAGACGTTTAGCGTCTATTGTTAACTCCACCACTTTTGTCTGCTCTGTGTAGTTCAATTGATTATTTTATCCTTTTTATTGAAATCATCTCGAATAAGTATTTTCTGAATTTCCCTGATATAGCAGCTCAATTCTAATTCTCCAGGTTAAAAGGTGCCCCTTCCTTTAAAAAGATATTACATGCATTTTTATCAGGCTAAAAACAGGGCTGTTTTATGAACTCATGCAAAGCAACTTGTCTTAAAAGCATTTAACACTGTGTTACTCTTATTCAATGTGGGCATGCCTTTTGCTAATAATACTTTTATACTTTTTTTTACACTTACTTTAGTAATGCTTAAATTGCAAAGCTTTTATTTATCATTTAGCAGTTTTAAAATCTGTTTTTTTAAAACATGTTTAACCACAGCATAGAGGGTTGCAACAAATTCAAACTACTATGCAGCCTGTCAACACACCTTTAACCTAAATATCTAAAATGCCATGATGGAGCCTAAAATGGACACTTGCTGCTCATCCAACACTTCTCAGCCTTGACCGTTTGCTATTTTATCAGAATAAGGTGTCGTGGCTGCCAGATTTTGTGAACTATGCAATACCAATTAATATTGATACTAATCAATCGTCATTGCTCATCATTCTCATGTAAGTAGAGTTTTCAAGGGGCCTGAAAATTACAAACCGACCCGGCCAGCGGGTTTTTAAGCCCGAACCCGACGCAGCCCGACATACCAGCATCAATTGTCTCTTCACCACACGCGAAGCCGGCCTGAACCCGCGGGTCCGGTCGGGTTGTCGGGCCGGTCCGACCCGTTGAGAACTCTAGCCTACATGTAATAGAGCTAACGTTACCTCCATCACCTCACAGTCCCTGTATTATCCTAACGTTACTACCTGCTTACCGGCTGTACTACACTGTCCCTGTCAGTCAGCCTGCATCTCTGGCTGCTCCTCTCCCTGCCCGCTGCTGCTGTCTTCACCTTCCACCTGTCCTTGCTGGAGCACTGCTGTCACAGAGGACGTGGAGGCTACAGCAGCCCCTCCAGCGCACATGTCTGGGATTTTAGCACATTTTGCAGCACAGTGAGATTCTTCACTCTCTTAGCACGCAACTCTATGGTTGCTCCACGTTGCCACTCCTCACGCTCAACACAGTGAAACGAGCAGAAGTTACAGCTGACAGCCAGGGAGGGGTGGGGCCGCTTTCGTACGATATATCCTGAATGGTTCAGTCCACTGTCTATATTGAAGATGGACCAATGGGCCGTCCCCTCTAAATTGTGCTCTTAGAAAAGATTTAAATAAAAAAAAAAAAAAAAAAGAGGAGAGCTGAGAGATTTCATTGAAATAGCTCAATGTCCTTCAAGAAAATTCAACCAATGGGCCGTCGCGTTCGATAAAAATGATTTATAACATACATTTTTGATTAAATTATGACAGCCCGGCCCAAAAATGTGCGTCGGCCCACCGGGCATTGCCCGGTACGCCAGATGGCCAGTCCATGCCTGATCACCATCTTAAAATTAGCATCATAGCTCCGCCTCAGATGTCTGTTAACCTGCCCCACTTGATCCACTTCGCTCCGTAAAATCACCGCGTCTCTCCATTTTTCGTCTCCTGTCACTTCTTCTCCGCTGTGATTGACAGATAACTGCAGCCACAGTGACCGTGACGTCTCTACAATAAGCTGGCGCCCTCTTCCGTTGCGGTCGTGTAGCGACCCAGACAACTATCCGCATGTGTCAACGGTTAGACCTCGATTATAAGACGACCCCATCTTTTCATAAAATGCTCTCCCATATCAACCACGGGCCGGATGTGATGTACAATCGGGCCGGGTCCGGCCCGCGGGCCGTAACCATGGCATCCCTGCCCTACGGTGTGGGGGTTTGTTAGAATTAGAACAGGTCATGAAGTCATATGAGAGCAATTCTCTTCATCTGAGGTGTTAACAGTGCAGTAGATAGGATGACACATACTGTTCAATAAAACATCAAAGGGTCAGTGCCCTAGGAAAGGGAAAGGCATGATCAACACAAACATTAGGAGGTCGTTGTTGTTGAGAATCAGAATCAGAATCAGAATTCCTTTAATGTCCCGCAGACGGGGAAATTTGTTTGTCACAGCAGCGACAGAATATTACAAAAGCAGAAACAATAGCAAAAATAAGCAATAAAATTATAAATGGAAGAAAATAGACATATAAACATATTTACATGATATAGTGCAAAAATTAACAGCAGTTTTTTCTTGTTTTGTTTTGTTTTGTATTGTTTTAAACATAGATTTTAAATACAGATAATAAATATGGAATAAATATGGGTGTAAAGGAAACTGACCAGATAGTGCAAAAACAGAAGTGACCTTTGTGCAGACATACTGCGCAGTGCAGGGTACAGGGTGAGGTCAATAGGCTATTTGGAGCAGTGCTGGTTGTACAGTCTGACAGCAGCAGGAAGGAAGGACCTGCGATACCTCTCCTTCACACACTTGGGGTGTATCAGTCTGTTGCTGAAGGAGCTGCCCAGTGCTGTGAATGTCCTGCAGGGGGTGGGACTCCTGCACCAGCAGCGATGACAGCTTGTCCATCATCCTGCTCTCTCCCACCACCTGCACTGAGTCAAGAGGGCATCCCAGGATGGAGCTGGCCTTCTTCATAAGTTTATCAAGTCTCCTCCTGTCTGCTGCCGAGATGCTACTGCTCCAGCAGACTACTCTAATAGAAAATGGCTGATGCCACCACAGAGTCATAGAAAGAGGTCAGGAGTGCCCCCTGCACTCCAAAGGACCTGAGCTTCCTCAGCAGATACAGTCTGCTCTGACCTTTCTTATATGTAGCTGCAGTGTGATCAGTCCAGTCCAATTTATTGTTCAGGTGAACTCCCAGGTACTTGTAAGATGTCACCATCTCAATGTCCGTTCCCAGGATGCTCACCTGTGTGCAGGGTTGTTTGTGCCTGTGGAAATCCACCACCAGCTTGGTTTTCCCGGCGTTGAGCTGGAGGTGGTTCCGCCGGCACCAGTCCACAAAGTCCTGAATAAGTTCTCTCTAGGCTCTGTCGTCCCCGTCCCTGATGAGGCCAACGATAGCAGAGTTGTCAGAAAACTTCTGTAGATGGCATTGAGGGGATTTGTGGTAGAAGTTTGCGGTGTACAGGGTGAACAGGAAAGGGGCCAGGACCGTTCCCTGTGGGGCCCCTGTACTGCAGATTAATGTGTCCGACACGTAGTCCCGAGTCCTCACATACTGTGGCCGGTTAGTGAGGTAGTCCAGGATCCAGGATGTGAGGTGTTGATTCACCCCTGCGAGCTCCAGCTTGTCCCCCAGGAGTGCAGGCTGTATAGTGTTGAAAGCACTGGAGAAATCAAAGAACATGATCCTCACATTGCTTCCAGGCTTCTCCAGGTGAGACAGTGATCTGTCCAGGAGGAAGATGATGGCGTCATCCACTCCGATGCCGGGTTGATATGCAAACTGGAGTGGGTCCATAAAAGGACCCACCAGAGGGCGGAGATGGACGAGAACCAGCCGCTCCAGGGTCTTCATCAGGTGTGAAGTGAGAGCAACTGGTCTGTAGCTGTTAAAGTCTTTTGGGTGAGGGATCTTTGGTACAGGTACCACGCAGGAGGTTTTCCACAGCAGTGGCACTTTTCCCAGCTTCAGACTCATGTTGAATATATATTCCACAATCCTGCACAGCTGGTCTGCACAGGACTTGAGGAGCCTGGAGCTGATCCCATGTGGACCCGTAGCTTTCTTCACCTTCATCTTCCTCAGCTCATTTCTCACCTGGAGACACGAGAGGGCCAAAGTGGAGCAGGGGGGCTGAGTGTCAGATGTGGGGGGAGGGTGAATGTCAGGGGGGGGCAGTGGGGGGAGTCTGTGACATGAAAGCCGTGGAAAGGGAGGTAGAGGTGAGAATGGGGCAGGAAACAGGGGGGATGGAAGAGGTGGAGGGGGGCAGCAGAGATGGTTGGGCCGGGGGAGGGGTGGGTGTCTGGTCAAACCTATTGAAAAACAGGTTCATGTCGTTCACCCAGTCTGGAGTCCTCTGCCCTGAGATTGTTTTAAGGCTTTTCTAGACTCCACTGACGTTCCTCTGCTGCAGCTGGTTCTCCATCTTCCTCCTGTAGCTGTTCTTCCCCTCTCTGATCTTCCTCCTTAGCTCCTTCTGCACAGCTTTCAGCTCATCCTTGTTTCTTGATCCAAAGGCCCTCTTTTTCTCCTTAAGAAGGGCCTTTATGTCAGGATTAATCCAGGGCTTGCTGTTTGAAAAACACCGTACAGTCCTGGTGGGTACAGTGTTATCAACACAGAAGTTAATGTAGTCCGTTATGCAGTCTGTTAAACTGTCGATGTCCTCCCCATGAGAAACACAGAGTTCCTCCCACACAGTTGAGTCAAAGCAGTCCCTCAGAGCCTCCTCAGACTCCTCAGTCCATGCTTTAACTGTGCGGATTTCCACTGGTTGCCTGTTTACGAGGGGCTTGTACACAGGCAGAAGATGCACCAGGTTGTGGTCAGATTTTCCCAGGGGAGGGAGGGGGGATGAGTTGTATGCCTCCTTGGTGTTGGCATACAATAAGTCCAGTGTTTTATTTAGGGCTGCAGCTATCGATTCTTTTTGTAATTGATTAATCTAGCACTTTATCGATCGATTAATCGAGTAATTGGATAATTTTTTTTTTTTTGCGTTTTTAAACAACCAAAACAAATATTGCATAACGAAAATGATGTGGCTGTAAAATGATCAAGCATTTCTCAAAAAAATAAAAAAACAGAGGTATTCATTCCAACTCCAACATTTGGCTCCAAAACTATGCCCATTTATTAAGTGCCAGTGCCAATAATTAAACAACAATACAGATAAATCAACTTACTGTAAAACATGTATAACGTAAAACTGTGAATACAAACTTAAATAGTAAAGGCCATTTGGCCTTGGTTTTGTTTTCTTCATACAACATTACAAAAAAAGGATTGCACCTGAACTGTCAGGAATCATTTCAAAGGGACACAGACACATTGGAGGAGGCGGTGTAATGCACTCAAACAGAGTTTATAATCACAAAACAGCCAATGTGACACGTAATTCATGATCATGTCTGTATAAATTGATGTTTATTTTTGCTCTTCTTCGGCGGCTGTTTCAGTGAGTTTTGGGCGCAGAGTGATGAGACGTATACCGTTGAAATTTGTAGAGTCCCAGTTTTTATATGACATGCTGTATGTAACATTAGCATGAAGTAGCGTAAACGCTAACGCCGATTTTTTTTGGACATGCGCCATTAGCTTGTTTTTTCTACGTGCTCCTTTAGTTGCTTGGTGTCGGAATTGAGTTTCGATTAGGTGAAAATGATTATCATGAGCCTTTAGCCGAGCTTCTTCCCGTTAAGTTGGTGTGCTGCATTAATATGTTGCTATATGGTTAGCATGCTCTTATAGGGTGTATAATGCAACATGCGCAGCTCGGGTTGAAGAGGTTAAAAACATCAAAGCTAAACATCATATCTCGTCAAACCGCATCACGACATCACTACAAATACAGAGCTAAATTGTGCCAGCCAGCTAAATTCAAAATGTATGACGCGCTGGTGTGTTTCCTGAACAATGGTCCGTGTGGAACAATCAGATCCCTGCGCGTATAGTGCGCGCCATAGGAATTTAACGATGCTTCGAGGCAGAGTTTTTGCCTCGAGGAATTTTTATAATCGAGTTAATCGAGTAACTCGATGAATCGTTTCAGCCCTAGTTTTATTGTCTCTGGTGTGGCAGGTGACATACTGTGTGAATGTGGGCAGAGTGGAGGACAGAGAGGCATGATTGAAGTCCCCAGAGATGAGGAAGAGGGCCTGTGGGTGCTTTGTCTGCAGTGAGCTTGTGACTGAGTGGATGACGTCACAAGCTGCATCAGCGTTAGCAGAGGGGGGATGTACACAGCGCAAACGATCACCTGTGTGACCTCCCTCTGGAGGTAGTCCGGCCTCGTGCTAACAGCTAAAAGTTCGATGTCCTTTCTGCAGACCTGTTCTTTAACAGTGATGTGCCCAGAGTTACACCAACTGTCATTAACAAACACCGCCAGCCCTCCTCCTTTCCTCTTACCGCTCTCTGCCGTCCAGATTAGTGTCCGTGTCCGGGGTCAGCTCCGTTAGCCACGTCTCAGTGAGCGCCATGATGCTGCACTCGCGGTAGTCCCTCTGATGCCGGGTCAGCGCCGTTAGCTCGTCCATCTTATTTGGGAGAGATCTTACATTCCCCATGATGACAGACGGGAGGAGGGATCTGTAGCGTGTCCTCCTGCTACTAGGAAGCTGTAATCAACAACTGTCGTAAAGTATGTACCCCTTATGCTGTTGTATTTTATTCGGTCTACGAATCTGCCTCAACAAGGATAATTTCCATTACACCTGGCCAAAAGCATATACTTACAATGTTTTTTTTCTTTATCATCCAGGGGGAGGGCGGCAGTAGCTCGGTCAGTAGAGACTTGGCTTGCGGACCTGAGGGTGGTCCAGTTCAGCTACAGACCACAATATGGAAGTGGACTGGTAGCTGAAGAGGTGCCCTTGAGCAAAGCACCAAAACCCCCATGTGCTCCCGGGTGGCAGACAGCCCACTGCTCCTAGTTTGCAGTGTGTATGTGTGTGTGTACTTGCAATGTGCAGCTAGTGATGGGTTAAATGCAGAGGACATGCATGTTGAATGTAAAAATCACTGACAAAGTTTCTCTTAAACATATCTGGTCATGTGTTTAAGTGTGTGTAAAATACAATGCATTTACTTATAAAATATATCGGGAACCACGGGGAAAACCTCAAATACAAATATAAAGCTGAGCAGTACCATCTTAAAGCCAACAATTTACCTCTCTGTTGGCCCTGTTTAAAGCCAGGGGTTGTATGTACTATGTACTATGTATCTACAGACAATTCGATCGCCACACTAAATGTTGGCAATACATTTTTCTGTAAACCATGGAGATTTTGAAACATTACATTACTTTAAGTTGTAAGTTTTACATTTTATGTTGTGCTTAGGTTTTGGCACAAAAACCACTTGGTGAAGGTTAAGACTCAAAATACCTGTTTTGTCGCTACAAACACAGCTAGACATTATCCTGAAGTCTCTTTAAGAATATCCTGTTGTGCAACACTGTGTAGAAATATAGAGTCAAACTGTGGTCTGTGGCTTGGCAACCTTGTCGCCAAACCCTCACCACCATCCCCTCAACCTCCTGATATAAAAGTCAGGTAATAAACATTCAGTGTAAACGTGATATGATGCATCTTGTAGAAATGTTAAGCCACAGACCAGTGGTTTGCAGAAACATTAACTGCCAACATTCTTTTCTGGCAAGTGAAGAGCACCTTCTCAGGCAAGAACAGTATTCTAGGCATAAATGCTTGATCCTGGGTTGTGTACTTCGACGCACAAACACCAAAGTAAAATCAATTAACCATGTTGTTACATGAACAAAATATATAAATTAAAAACAAAAAGAACATTTTTTATTACCAGTTTAAAAACACATTGTTTTCATCTTCCAATCCTGACTTTTGTCTTCAGTTCCCCTCTCCAAATAATCCAAAGCGCAGTGATGCAAACACAGAAGCATGCAGCTGCCCCCCCAAATCCATGCTCAAGCTGAAAAATTGAGCCAACATCTGAGCAAGCATCACAGGCATGTTGAGGTAAAGAGCAGTGACTAATACACTAATACACCACCTCTTTTATGATGCAGCTTATGACATGAAAAGATGGAGTTTGACCACTTTCACTAAAACATCAGTCAGTAGAAAATATTATTTAATGGGTTAGATCATCCAGCTGTATCAGAAGGATGAAGGGAAGCAGATACGTGGACACGTAATATTAAAGTATCCCTATTTGACAGCTCAGTTTCATAACTAGTTCTCAGTCTGCACATACAAGAGCACCTAAGCACTCAATCGCCAGCATGAATTTCAAGAGTATATCCCAGGTATTTCTTTTCTGAGCTGTCAGGAGAGGTACTCAAAACACTCAAAAACAACTTCAATGTCTTTTTGTCATGTGTTCTGTAAATATAGCAGCAAATTTTAAGGCCAATAACATCTGGACTGGAGATTGGAGGACTCTGTTCACCTAACCATACCTTCTGCAAGGGCTGGGCAATATTAATATTATTCATAATATATTATTGTGACTACATATGGTGTTAGATTTTATACATTGTTATGTGGCATATGTGTCATATTTTCCTGGTTTCTAAGGCTGCTTTACAGTAAAATGATGTGATTTTCTGTACCAACAAGACTAGTCTACTTGTTCTGATACTTGTTTTTACCAATTTATTCACATTTCTGATTAGTTTTTTAATAAAAAAAAACTCACTGTGTACATATTCTGTTACAGTAATAATACTCATGCTTAAATTGTTGCAATATAGATAGAGGTATTTAGTAAAAAATAGTGTGATATTTTAATTTGTTGCCAAGTCCTAGCATTTATGAAGTGCTTTTGAATAATATTTCAAAATGTTAAGATAGATATTGTGTACCGTGATATAGCATCAAAATATCACCATTATTTTACGGCCATATTGCCCAGCCCTACCATCCACTGAGGCTAACACCATTAGGTAGTGCACTTACTTAGTGGCCATGGAAAGTCAGTAAAGCTGACCAGTAAACCAGAGTAAAACAGCATTCATCCATGTCAAACATCCATTTTTGCTTGCACTGTGTCTATGTGTCACAGCACCATGCAGTCAGGGGCATATATTTTCTTGAACTGCTTTTCTTATTGGCATTTCAGTTTCTGTTGCTTACAGAATCCATGACAGTCAGACGTGATAAATAGCACAGATGAAGAAAAGGGGCAAAATGAGTGGTCTTGAATTGTTATCCAATCTGACTCCAGCAGATCAATGAACAGGTGCAAAAAGAGAGAGGAAAAAAAACAGGGTGAAAAGGAACTTGAACATGTATACACTGTCAATAAATAGTGATTCTTCCCAGTTCTAGCTGTTATAATTCATCCTCTATGTGGTTTTCCCGTTGGGGGTTGTCTCTTGGCTCTGGAAATAAAGATAGAGAGGGAAAAAAAAATTAATATTTTGTGTATGTGGGATTATTTCAAATTCAAGTTTATTGGTGCAAAAAAGAACAAGCTTTATAACGAGCATGTGTCCTCTCCAGTCTACAGCTACAATTGCTGAGTAACTCATATTCACTGATTTATTGAGAAACATGAAAAGCTGTTGCTATGGCAAAGCCAGTCAGCTGAGAATGAATCGCTGTGACATTTGAGAAGCCTTGGCTGGAAGGACAGGGAAAAACACTAGAAAAATTGCATTTCCTGCGAAAATACAGTGTGAATGCTAAAGGCTGAAGCGATTTCGGAAATCTGCTGAATGTACTGGAAAATGCACAAAACTATAAGAATAGTCAAGAATTTGGAGAAAAAAATTGAATTTTCTTAAAGGGCTGGAAGAGCTTAAAAAGACGAAAAAAGGCTGAAAATGTGAAAAGCTGTAGAGCAAGCGGGCTGAAAGAGCTTAAAAAGATAAAAAAGGCTCAAAAGGTGAAGTGCTGTAGAGTAAGAGGGCTGAAAGAGCTTAAAAAGGTGAAAAAAAGGCTGAAAATGTGAAAAGTTAAAGGGTGAAAGAGCTTAAAATGGCTGCACATACGCTGGAGCAACCATGGAGCAAGCAAACAAGATTTCCTACATTTCTATGTATATATTGTTTATGTAAAGTAAGAGATGTGGGATCCAAATCAAGCTGAAGAGAATTCTTTCTCCAGTTTTTCAGCTGCTCTCCACTCTAGCGATGATGTCACACACTCTAGCTCACACAATACATACGCATTCTTTGGCTACAAACGCTGGAGAAGTTGCAGAGTCAAAGATGAAAATGTCCTTATAAGAATGAATGGGAAAACGCCTCTCAAACCCCTGCGGTTTTTGAAAAAACTTTAATGGTTATCGCCAAAATATCTATATGTTGACTGAGAGGAGACATGGCTGAACACACTCATGTCGTTTTTTATTTCTGTAGAGTGAGAAATGAGGGCAGAAAAGAAAGAGACAAATCAGGTACCGTCTGCTCTCCTCCAGAAATTTAGCCTCAAAATTAACATTGTGGCTTATGGGTGAGCTGCTCGAGTTCTTGTCACTCTCGGGCTTCCAAATCCAAAACTGTAAGTCCTACATCTGAAATAAGACCATCAGCTGAAATAGTGCTGGGCGGTATACCGGTTCACACCGAATACGGTGTATATTTTCGTTATGATATGAATTTTTAATATACCGCCATACCGCTGTATTTGATTACACAACGTTTGGAACGCTGCGCCACGGGACACTGTTTTAGACCGGTCCCTTTTCAATGTTGCGCTTCTAAACAGGCATGGTGCGACGGCCAGACGTAGTGGGGGTAAACAGTAGTGCTCTGGTGTTATGTTACGGTGAAGATGGATAGGATAGACATTGCAATTCATCACTTCATCTGCGGACGTCAAGATGAGCGACTGGAAAGCCGCTGAGATCCGGGAGATGTTAGCGTCTCCTTCGGTCTCTGTAGCTGTCAGCTTGTTGTAGTGGCAAGCTACTTACGGTCGCTACTTTCAAATTAAAAGCCCCCCCGCTAAAAACCCAGTTCTAAACTTCAGTGGGGTGCAATGTAAAGCTCTTATTTTGAAGACAAATTCGACCTGCTTCCAGTTAGCTGTCTGTTGCTTGAGACAGCTAACGAAAGGGGCGAGGTGCTCCACCACACGCTTCCTTTAATAGCGGGGATTTAACATTGGCGTGTGTTTGACTGAGGAGGCGAGAATATTGGCCACGGGTCTATAATTATGTAAATTTATCATGTGTCGCAAGATTTCTTCTGAGGCATGTGTTGAATGTCACTGTTCACGCCCAACTTCATGCTTCACGTCATGTTGTTTACGCCTACCTCAGTGGTGCTTTTTGGGAAGAATGAATGAGAAACGGGTTGAGAGAGGAAAATTACACCTCCCTTATAGATAGAGTGCTGTCTTTACCTTGCAGCAAATGTGCCGCCTTTTCCATCTAAAAGGGGCTAATGATTTCTCTCTAAACCAGTAGACAATGCTGTGAACACCTGATTATGCATGAAAAAAAAAATACCGTCATATACCATGAAAGGTAGGAATTTTGAAAAATACCGTGATATATATTTTTGGTCATACCGCCCAGCACTAAGCTGAAAGCCATTTCCTACATTTTTATGTATACATTGCCTATATGGAGTAAAAGATTTGGGATCAAAATCAAGCTGAAGAGAATTTTTTCTTCCGTTTTTCCAGCTGCTCCCCACTCTAGCGATGATGTCACGCACTCTAGCTGACGCAATACACACCCATTACAAAATCGGAAGATGGGCTAAAAATCCTTAAAACTAAAACTGATTATTTCAAAACCGTACAAGATTTTTAAAAACTACATACAAGTCCAATAGTTCAAGGTCTGCTGACTCGTTTAAAGTTGGAATGGTGTCTCTAGCTCAAAGTATGAGGGACAAGAAGAGGTTGAAAGTCGATGAGTTTTGAAGAGGATTTGAAGATTTTTTTGGAAAAAGCTGAATTTCTGAAAAAGTTGAAAAATTAAAAAGCTGAAAAGTACAAGGCTGAAAGAACTTAAAAAGCTGAACATTTTAATAGTGTGAATACATTCTGCTACAACTTCAGCATACGTTAAGCTATAGAAACTGTTCAACTAATTAGACCCGGTTCGTCATCTCACCTACTCCTCTGATGTTAGAAATACTCACATCAAGAGTATGTGTATGAGTATATCTGATGGTACTTTAAGAAATACTTTTGTAGCCATTTTAACAAGGCAATAGCAGACCTGCCAACATTTTTCGTACTCAGTACGCATTTTGACCCTTAAGTACGCTTGTACGCATTGCTGCTCTCCAAGTACACATTTTGTTGCATCTCGCAGTTCGGCGGTTTCAGTTTCTATGCAAGTTCAATCTATGAAGTTGATTCTGCCGCTGAGCCACAACCATCTGCGTGTAAGTGGAGTTAAAAGCTTTTGGCCAATCAGAGCACTGCATTTTAACACCCTCCTCCACCTGCCCCTCCTAGCCAAATGCCCCCTCGCGTTCGATTCAATTCAGTGCCTCAAGCAAGTCAGGCTGGCCGGATAAATGATCCCTCTTTGGCCGCTTGCTGTCACTGCTTATCGCCTGCATCCCCATAGTTCTCAGCCAGTGCAAACAGCATTGCAGTTGAGTTTACCCGACGGTGTTGTTAACTACTCGTCAAAGTTATCGTTTATCGATGTTGTGTGTGTGTTGCAAATAGTAGTGGTGTAAGAGTGGCGTAGCCCCTTTCAGGAATGGGGCTGTGCCTAAGGTGCGAGTGGGCAAGCGAGAGAGAGGGAGCGTGTGGACGGTGAATGCATGCGAGAGGAAGGAAAGCGAAGGAGGTAACAGGTAACAGTAGTAGCAACAGCAATTAATGTACAGTATAGGCTGCAGTTCAGCTGTACATAAGGTAGAAAAGTGGTGAAATGTCTAGAAATCTAGAAGGTTTTAGACAGGCCAGGTGCTGATTAACGTTAGATAAATAAATAGAATAATTACAGAACAGCATTTAGGTTACAGCTAGGCTGTTTTTTTTTTTGCCTAAATGAATTTATGAACATTAAAAATGACCATGACACCATAACAGGGAGTCCAGCTGTGACCAGTTATTGTAGCTCAAGATAATGATTCATAGCATAGGCTTATTGGCAAGGCAAATGTGATGGCAACTCACACTATAGGCAATGTGCAATGTCACCCTTTTAAAAGCTTATCTGAAATGATCTGACCCCCGTTATTTATTAGTCTATAATAGTGTCTCTGCCAGGCTTAAATCTTGTGCTTTTGTAGTAGTTGCTTTAGGCCTATTTAAAGCTGGTGCTTTTAGACTACTTCATTTCCCTTCACTAATCAGAAGAAGGCTATGTATTAACCTGGTCTGACTCACATCTTTAACACAGAAGTACTTAGGCCTATTTATTAGCCAAGTCCACTTCCTATTAGTTAGACTGACAAAACGATATGGGCACAAAATATTGGACAGGATTTAAGATAAAATTGGTGTTGTTTCACTATCTCATAAAAATTGTTCAAGGTTGGCAGGTCTGTAATATAATCATTCTTGAAATCTGATTATTTGTATTTTCTGTATTAAAGCCTGGGTAGTTACATTTCACATTTGAAATATCAGTGAGAGAAAACTGAGGTTCAACTTTGTGTTTATCATCAGTTTCAGCACCAGCAAAGCAGAAGACTGCTGCTTTCTCCTACTATTACAGACTTCCCCAAGTAAAAACAAATTATGTATCTAAATAAATTAAAGGGTCAAGATTCAATAAAATTATGCCGTTGACTATGCCTTGCTAACTGAAAACTGTGTCAAGTATGATATACCCACCCCATTTTTATTTTATTTTATTTCAACCACACTCATGGCCAGTTTTGGGGGTAACTAATTATAAAGTAATCCTATAGAGTACTCACATTGCTACTGCATTATTACAATAAAAAATAATGTAATGTGTTAGTTATGCAATTCAAGTAATCCGTTATTTAGTTTGTTTTTTCCAGTAACGGATAAGTTGGAAAAAAGAAAAAAAAAAAGAAAGCGGAAGCCAGCGGAAGGTAAACCTACAGCTGTGTCAGTGCGCATGCTTATGTAGTTAATTCATTGCAGTGAGATGGCAGAGAGAACAGCATCAACTTCTTGGAAATATTTCCATTATTTAGAATTTTTGGGCAAAAGTAGAGGTGTGCATCTTCACTGCCCCCACGATTCGATTCAATTACGATTCACCAGTCTACGATGCGATTCGATTCGATTCGATTCTACGATGCATCTTGATGCATCTCGATGCATCTTCTTGATGCATCGAGATGCATTTCATCCTCAATTTTCTAATTACCACACATGGCTTTTTCATCAATTAACACAAACAGTCAGATAAATATGAACTCTTTATTTAGAAAGCTGCTTTTAAATTCAGATGTAAACAAATTTCACATTTTGTTAGATTAAGTTGTAAAGAAAAATATAATTATAGGCCAAGCCTACCAACATGTGTTTTAATTTTAATTCCTCCAAAATAAAGTGTTCTGTAAATTAAAGTGCAAAAAAACACTTGTTCCACAATACAGCAGCTCCAAGCGCACTCCCTGAACGTGGCAAACAAGACTCTGAGTCTGAACTCAGACACAGCAGACAAAAGCTCTGTAACATAGTGATGCGTATAAAAAAAGAATAGGCCTAACCTACTTAGATTCATGTGCAATTGTTCAATTCTCAAAAACAAAACATCAAAATCTTTTGCATTCACTTCCTGAATGTGGACAACATCAAACATGACTGAGTGAACTTGACACAGTATACAAAATGACTGCAACATATTACTGTTCCTCTCCTCTGTCTTCTCATCCTATTCTCCCACCCTCTAACACTACTCCTCCGAGTCCTCTGAGTCCTCGTCTTTCTTCTCATTGGGAATGTATAGGTTCTTGTGTAAGAACACTAGTTGATCCAGGTGCTCTGGTGCGAGAGAGCTTCTCTTAGCAGTGACTATTGTTCCTGGCAACTTTCTCACGGACTCGTCGATCTTTGGCTGTGCTGGGTCAGTAGTTTTCTTTCCGTTGTGACCAGAGGCTAACATTAGCTCAGCGTGCCATCGGCTAACGTGGTTCCTCATATTAGTCGTGTTACCGAAGTATTTGATTTTAGCGTGGCACGTTTTACAAATAGCATGGGTCTTGTCCAGTTGTCCTCGCGTCCCAGCAACTTCATAAAATCCGAAGTGTTCCCAGATATCCGCTTTTAAATTGTGTGGATTTTTTATCGCGCATCGGCTACCGCTACTGGTTTCCTCCATGTTGAGATGTTGGCTTTACTGTGTTCGCTCGCCTGTCCGTCCTTCACTCACAATGCAACTTGAACTTTCCAGCAGAAACGGGAAAGGCAATAAACATCGATTATGTGACGTTACTGCATCGATTCAGGTTCATCCCATTAAGCATCTCGATGCATCTTTGAATCGATTATTTTCTGCACCCCTAGGCAAAAGGGACTAAAACAACATCATGGTGAAATCCAAGTTTAATTGTTCGTATGTAGGCATGTGTTTTGAAAACAAAAAAAGCCCACCATGCACTTTCATCAGATTTGTGCTTTTATTGTTTCTATGCAAGCACTCATAGTTTATGGGTTTATCATATACTTGGCTAAAGAGCCCATGCTGTAGTGTTTTCATTAAAACAGCTGTGCCCAATACTGTCTGCCTCTGCACAGTTCACTGTCAGATTGTTAGTCAATTAAGAGCTGTAAATGTTACATTGCTTCTGCCATTCCTATTTTAGAGTTACAGATTGCGGATCGTAAAAAAGGCTACAAAATGACGGTAAAGATGGAGTCAATACAGTCAAAGCTACATGTAAACTTTGCTGCATGCCATCTGGACAATATAATCGACATCGCAAAGGCGTTTTACCATCACTATTGGTAAATCTAAAAGAACTCTAATGTGGTACTTTTATCAGAAGTTTACGCAGTAACGAAAGTTACTTTTTAATGGCAGTAATCTTGTAATGCAATTACTTTTAATGTAAAGTTACCCAACCACTACTAACGGCATAACAGTAATGTATAAGAATTAGAGTTAGGGGCAGGGTTAACCATATCATACGATACCATATGAGCCTTCATCGAAATTGAAGGCTAATTTTGATAAATTTTCGATTTAAAAATCAGCCCCATGTCTGTTCTATAAAAGCAATACACCCCCATGGCTGTTGTTACAGTGATTTTAGAATGGTTACAGCCTACACATGGAAAAGATTCATAAACTTACACACAGCAACTAAAATGCAATAATTCATTATAAAAAAATAGTCAATCTTCTGCCAAGCAATATATTTTTTCAGCGACATTTAGCAGAAAGGTTGCAAAGCAACAAACAAACACAGGAACAACACGTCTACACATCATGATGATGACGTCAATGTGTTTTCAAAGTATTTCCTCGGTTTCCCCTCTGTCAATCTAAACCCACGGACAGTTTATAATCATATGGATGCTGTTATAATGTGTTGTGATTGAGATCCTGACCCACCAAACATCCTGGAAAGTTAAGTTTTTCAAACAGGAAACTGTCTGACTCCATCACTCGCGGGGACAGAGGCTGTTTTCGGGGGAAAGTTCACTGAAGTCTCAGTCCGGAGGGCTGGCGGTCGCAGTGATTTATTTTCATCATAAACACTCGGTGAGTTAAAGTTTTTTGCCCGTGACAAAGGCTGTTTTTTGGGCAGAAATGTGACGAAGAGTTCGTTGGACAGGTGAAAGAACAGACAAGAGGACAGATGCTTCTCCACATAAAGCTATGGTATTTTTTTTCCACATACAAGTTGCTAAAGACAGTTACAGTTACTACGTTACTTTTGTCTGGTCATGTAACGTTGCTTTGTGGGAAATTTCTCTTTATTAAGTTCACTGAGGGACCTGAGCTGTTATCAGACTGTACGATCGACATGCTCGATTCGGTTCAGTTCACCAATAATACGGCCCTGGTACTACCTTCAGAGGCAGATCAGCATTTGCATGAGGGGATCCTGCACCAATTCTCCGCCTTCTTTGTGCGAAAGTTTCAGATGCGGCGAGGGGTGAAATTTCACTCCGGCGCTGATCCACCTCTGGAGGTAGTATCAGGGCCGTATTATTGGCGAACCAAACCTTTTTACACGGTGTGGCTGTGTAAAAAGGGCTAATTAATTTTGGTGCTAGTAGCCCCATTCACAAATGTGAATTAATTAGCTGCGGAGCTAAGTGGCCCCACTACAGTCCTACTACTGGACCACAACCTCGAACGATGGGGAGAGTCAATGCAAGCAAAGGGGCTCAGCAGCCTCCCAATTAACGCAGCCTCAGAGACTGATGGTCAGTGTGAAGACAGGACACTGTATGGAGGTGAATTACAGCAGCTCCAAAAACAGGACTATGACTCCAGGGATGAGAAGATTCGGCAGGCGGAGAAAGGAGAGAGAGAGTTGGACTTCAGCATCGGGCGAAAACAGCACATCGAGCTGGAATATTTTTACATCTTACATGCAGAATTGAGGATTTATTTAAACCAAACCAGAGGAGAATGTGTAGAGACAAACCAAGACTGGTGAGTTTTATTTTGTTTATGTCAAGTTTGATTAAAGAGTGTTTTATGATGACAATGTTGCAAATAAGCTCGTCTTAGTTCGGTTGAAGACCAAAACATGAATTCAGAAGGTCTCCGATTGTACTCCTCAGTTTAGTAAAAAAAATATCAAATTTCTTGACATCCTGTGATTTATTTTGTTTACCCTTATGTTTTGTCACATCCTTCTCTGCAAAGTTTTTTATTTTTTATTTTCACCTTTCCTGTCTTCAGAGTGGAATACAACTTTAGTTATCGTTTTAGAGTCAAAATCCGGAACCAAAAACCTTTCTCGACACACCAACTCTGAAAACAGCAAACTGACCACATGGACTTTAGCTTTGTTTCTCAACCTTTACAGCTCCTGTTTTTTTTACATTTCTTTATCATTAATTTCAATGTCTCCTCTCTCCTTTTCCTTTCCCCTCTGTCCATCTCTACGCATCACTCATACACGCTTTGCCCAAGTAAATTGAATGCAACTACAAAATCTGACATATTGGAACTATATGTTTGGCACCATAATAATGATGTAACATGGTCACAGGTGAATATTTTACAATGGCTTTGAAAGCGGTTTGCACAGTCAATCATAATCAAGGACTGGAAATATCAGTTTTATAATTACAAATTTAATTTCAATTGAATTTTAATTTACTGTAAATTAATAATGGTAATTTGCTCATGAAAAACATAGTTTGCAGATAATTAAAAACCTCCTCAGGTTGGTCCAAGACATGGTAAAAGGTGTACAGCTTTTAATGCTAAATGTAGCAGATGAAGTTGTAACCCATCATGTGACAAAAATGGCACCCTAGAGGATGAAGTAGCTTGTACTTTGGTCCTAACAGGTCCTTCCTCTGGACCACCTTTCCAGATCTGCTCTTGAATTGGTCACCACTCGCCGCAATGTGATATCCCTCTCTTCCTCTACTCTCTCCTCTACTGTTCTTTCCTCACTACCATCTACAGACCAATTTTCTCTATTGTCTACTGAGCAAGCCTCCTCTGCTTTGCTATCCTCCCTCTCCTCCTCTTTAGACACTCTTTGTCCACTCACCTCCCAACCGGCAGAAAATGGTCTCCTTGACCCTAATCAGTCATGCCTCAGGACTGGTCACTCCACTGAGACAGCCCTCCTCACAGTGACTGAGTCGCTTGCTACCACCAGAGCCTCGTCCAACTGGTCAGTCCTCATTCTCCTCGACTTATCTTCTGCGTTTGACACAGTCAAACACCAAATCCTCCTCTCCACTCTGGCTGAAGTTGGCATTGCCGACTCTGCTCTAACCTGGTTCACATCATCCCTAACTAATCGCACCTTTCAGGTCACATGGAACGGCTGTCTGTCCAAATCCTGCTTTCTGGAAACTCGTGTCCCTCAAGGATCAGTATTAGGACCACTTCTGTTTTGACTGTACACCAGATCACTAGGCTCTGCAATCACATCATATGGATTCTCTTACCACTGGTATGCAGACGACACCCAACTTTTCCTGTCTTTTCCCCCATCCTCCCCGAAACACCCCACTGATACCTCAACTTGACTTAACATTGCTACTGGACAAAGTAACAGAATGACTAGCAAATATATATGTATATATTAGTGCTGTCAAAGTTAACGCGTTAATAACGCGTTAACGCAACGTCCTCTTAACGCCGTCAATTTTTTTAACGCGCGATTAACGCTCAGTATATTTAAAAAAAAAAAAAAAAAAAAAAGCGCATTGTATGATTTACGGCCGTCGGCGGCACCCGTAGTCTTGATTCAGAGGGTGGCAGAAGAAGAAGAAAGGGAATCAGAAGAAGAAGAAGCAGGGCTGGTGGTTCGTTAAAAACACGGCGGACTGAAAAGCAGCACTCGCTGCAAACTCCTCATCTCTGCTGTCAATCACGGTGGCGGACATTTGTTTCGCCATCGCCCTGATCATTTTGCGGGACACTCTCTCGTGGCGTGCCCGTTTGCTGATAACTCATCCCCGCATGTTTATCTCAGGCTCCTCGCTAGCCTTCTTCCTCCCTCCAGCAGGCAGCCTGGCGCTGCTGCTGTCCTCCTTGGACAGACGCTGAAGCTCCGTTTCTCTCACTCTCTTGGGGTCGACAGAGACACGTCTAGCGGCTGCTTTTCCCGAGTTTTCCTCTGAATATATCACGACAGAAAGTTTGAATTTCAAGTCGTACTTTTTATTGTTTTGCTGCACCGGAGCTATGGCGATCATCAGTGTGATACTGATTGACAAGAAGAAAAACGTGCAGTGTCAGTGGACACCACTTGCAAGCCAAACAGACGGCAGATACAGAGAGCCCGTCGCCCCCCCTCGCCAAAAGCAGACAACCCTGGATTTATTTTCCTGCATGATTTGAAGTGTTGAATGAACATTTTCATAATGCAAGTATATTTGACCTTTCTTATGTTGTTAAAAGCATTAAGAACATGAAAAAATACATTAAGGTACATTTAGAACAGAAAAAAATGTGCCAAAAAATCCAAAATCTTTTGACAGCCCTAGTATATATACGATCCACTACAGTGGTCTAGCAGTAATATTATGTAAAATTTCTGTTGAGACGCTGTGTGTGAGCAAGAAGTTAATTCAGTTCAGTTGAGAAGTCTGAGCATGTAGATTAGTATTGCATTTAATGTGTTCCACTTATTTTGTCCACCACCTAAAGTTCTCCGGCATCACTGACAACAGGTATGTCAGACAGACCTGTAGTTGTTGTTTCTTCTGTGGACTGTGATTGGCTGTCAGAGCTCTCTGTGTGTACCGTGCTCTTGTCAGTGGGTGGGGCTTCACCCGGCTGCTCTTCCTCTGGGCTTTCTGTATTTAAATCGAAATACAAATGACAAGTTTATTTAAGCCTTACAATTCTAATTCTTATTATCCGTATTGAGTGGAAACAATAACAGTCACATGTGAGTTTTGCAGTTTTACGCACCACTCTTTGTGTCCTTGCTCTCCTTTGTGGGAGGAATTACTTTCTCCTCTGCTGTGCCATTAGCCTTGCTGCTTTTATCAGAGCTGGTGCTATTCCTAGCTTTGGCTTTCGCCTTCGGCTTGGCAAACTTGGCTTTATTGAGCAGGTAGTTGACCTCTCGATCCAGCAGTGCCAGCCTGGACTCGATGTCTTTGGAGAGTAGGATAGGTCTCTCCTTTGGAGAGCGTTTCTCTTGCTCTGCTACGGTCTGATTCTTCCACGTCTGGAACAAACGGAAAGACAATTTAACACATGAATGTCAGTTTATGCAATTTGATACTAATTGGTCTCCTTGCAACCAACCATTCACAGCTGAGCATCATCAAGAACCTCACTCACCCCTACAACAGTCAATAATTAAGCAATATTACGCCGAGGTCCGCAAGCAGCACTGAAGTGCTCAAATGACGTTAAAGCACACCCTCGAGGGTAATATTGCGATTATACAACTAATACCAACACAAATAAAATGTATAATCAAAGTATATCCATGTTGGTTGACATTTTGCTCTCAAATTTTAAAGGTTTTTGCAAGTGTGCGTCGCGTTTCCATGGAAACACATGGGGTCTGACTAATAACTGAAACAAAATCAGTCACGTCAGTAGACTCATATGTGTAATGGAACGTAGTTTACCACTCCAGCAAATAATCCAAACCTTAGTAACGACCTAGCAACAGAAAGGATTTTCTAGTCCCAGATGAGTGAACTCTGAGCTGACGTGAATGTTTTATCGCGGTCTCGGAATTTCCCGAACACCGTAAAACACTAAATAATAGCTGGGGTGTTTATTTGTTTAAGTCACTTAACAGACCAGGCGGCAATTTGTTACAAGCATTTAATTCCTTCCTCTCAAAAATTCGGGATGAAAATGTCACAAACTTCGCCAGCTTCTCGGCGAATTCTCTGGCATCCTTCTGGGCAATAGTTGTCTAAGTGAAGTTGTTACAGCAGAGGAAACGATTTAGCGACCAGCACTGCTGCAAACTCCTCATCTCTGCTGTCACTCACGGTGGCGGACATTTGTTTCTCCATCGCCCTGATCATTTTGCGGGACACTCTCTCCTGGCGTGCCCGTTTGCTGATAACTCATCCCCGCATGTTTATCTCAGGCTCCTCGCTAGCCTTCTCCCTCCCTCCAGCAGGCAGCCTGGTCCTGTTGCTGTCCTCCTCGGACAGCTCCGTTTTAATTTTTCACCAATCTCTCACTCTCTTGGGGTCGACAGAGAAACGTCTAGCGGCGGCTTCTCCCGAGTTTTCCTCTACATATTTTACGGCAGAAAGTTTGAATTTCAAGCCGTACTTTTTTTTTTTTTGCTCCAGCTCTGACAGTTACTACGTTGCCATGGAGATGGATAAACACAGACTTGGCGCAGTAATATTTTGAGTAATGAGTCAGGCGTGCTGTCATGCTGATTTGAGCACGGTCAAAATGTCTTGTTGACCAATCAGATTGCGTGGTCGGAACTACTTCTTGTATAATTCTCAATAAATAACACAATCCAACTATCAGTGCAATATCTGATCAATGAATGTACACCATGTGCCTTACTGCCACCATCGCTAACCCTTCAATCAATCAAATCAGCACACTTGACCACGTTTATTGCTGTATTTTACACTTATTTTGAATTATTTTATACTCATTATATTTGCACAACAACAATATACCTTGGTTGCTTTTACATTCTATGATTACATTTGCGTCTCATGTAAATTGTCAGTTTACTCAAAGTAAACTAGTAGTAGTAGGAGTATAGTGTATATACACATGCACCTTATCCTTGCTGTCCATATATTTATTCTGCATACTCTGACTTTGTATTTCTTTTTGATATATGTATCTATGAATTATTATCATCATCTTTAATATTTTCATTATCGTTAATAATGATATAATTAAAATACATTTGTTTATTTTTCTTGTAATACACAATTTATTTATTAACTGCTATTTATCATTTCTATAAATGTGAAGTAAAAGATTTTCACACAAGTGTACAACCGGAGTGACAATAAACATCTTGAATCTTAAACATGGCCATTACACATATTGCATGCAACCCCAATAAGAAACGACATCACATATCCACTAAACATCCACCTCACTCCACTGCCCTCGGGGGAGCGGTATGGAGCACAGCGAAAAAGAAATGAGAAAAAGGCTGAACCCTGTAGCTATACCTGCCCTATGCAATAGGCCTAGCAGAATAGGCCAGAGTGTGCCTTGTAATTGCTGTTTGGTATCGTTTGTTCTTACTGTGTGCTGTATTATACTGTCCGTCTGATGGGTATGATGCTGTGAAAAGGAATTTCCCCTTGGGATAACAAAGTTTAAGTTTAATTTAAGGAGAACTACTCAGTGCTGGGTATCACCACTGACTGCCCAACTTGATTACATTCCAATTCAAGAGGGCCTAATTTAGTTAGATTTATTATTTTATTATCATTATTCTTCATAATCAATCAAATCCTGATCTATTATTGATGAAAGACAAAACAGACACTGTTAATTTTACAAGAAACCCAAGAAATTTCACAAGACTGGCTTGTTGAGTTTTATTTTGTTTATGTCAAGTTTGAATGATTGTACTCCTCTGTTTAGTAAAAAAAATATTTAATTTCTTGACATCCTGTGATTTATTTTGTTTACTCTTGGTGGTGGTATGTTTTGTCACATCCATCCCTGCAAAGTTTTTATTTTTATTTGATGCATTTATGAAAAACATGAATGTTTAAATAAAGAATCGAACTTGTGTAGGGAGAAGGAAGTGGAATATTGTCATGATTTTAGTTTCTGATTATTGAAAATAAGTCAAGTAAAATAAGAAAGACACATTTAAATTCTCCTCCTTTAAACTTTTAACTTCTACCCACAACATCTACCCACATTGTGTGCTTGCTAAGTATTAACATCAGGAAAAGGCACATTGAAAGATTGATCTTGGGGTTTGTTTTAGAACCAATGTTAGATCATTCAAATGAAGAATGATTTTTTTTAACCTAGCCCCACTACTCAGCCTACTGAAACAGTTATATCTTAGTGTGTAACAGTATATATATTTTTATGGCTCTGAAAGGAACTTTCTAAAGCCTGAGCAAATAACCCTGTTGTTGTCAAAGTAATGTCATCAGCGTGAGTTAGGAGGATCTAAATATGATCACTACCCAGTTGGGAAATGCACAATCCAGGATTTTGGAATATGACACATACTAGACACATGATGTCTCGGGGTCTGCTTATTCAATTTTGACTACTCTAATTTTGAATCTGTCTTTAATCAGATTGACTTAATGATGACAACTGTCATGCAAAGTAGTCTTCACTGGTGTGATGACAGCGGGACAATGTTAATACTTGTTTTTAAAGAGTACTCTGCTGAAATAAGCAACTGGTACAGATAATGTATTTTACAAGTATCATCTGAGTAAACATGTTAATGCCTGTACTCATGAAGAAGGATTATCCTCAATGGGTGGCTGATTGAAGATTATTCATTCAAATTTATAAAATAATTCTCTTCCATCTATGATCAAAAATATTGACTTGAAGCTCAATTCTGAGCCTGTTGTGCAAATAGTTCTATAATAAAACATAAATAGCTACTTTTGATCAACCCATATCAATTTCAACTTCCAGTTAGTCCAACCTTAAGCTACACACATTTCCGCCTGGCCGCTTAGAGTACTGATACACATAATTCAAGTAGTTGGACGGATAGAAATGCATAGAGACAATTGTATAGCTGCTCAGCCCTACTTACTACACTAATCACCTACCATTGTTTCATTGATCACTTTTTCTAACATATTCAGCTCAACTTCAGTGAAGATTTGGTCATCATCTGGAATCATTTTGGCACTCCTTTAAAAGAAAAATAACAATTAGTCGTTACAATACAACCAACCCCCACACAAAACCCGTTTCTCTTCAACTTCTTTAAACCTTCTTCTCAACACCCACCTCAAGAAGAAGCTGGAGGTGTTGAGCATGCTGTTCAGGGTGGCCAGGCGATCTGGCCACTTGCGCCTCTCGTCCACCCTGAAAAACATGTCCTTGCAGAGGCTCTTCAGCTGAGACAGCTTCTCTCTCAGCTGCTTCGTGGTAGCCCCATAGCCGTCTTCGTCCATCCACTCTGATACCTCTTTCAGCTTGGAGGAGATCTGCTCCTGCTCCTCCTCTGACACCACCAGCTGGTAGTCCTCCTGGTACAGCTTGTCCTGGAGAAATAGCTAAAGTGTTTTTTATTCTCACTCATACACTTATCTATCTTGCAGCATTCTTGCTGATTACAGTGGTAAGATCTTTACAGGATTAATTGTTGGCTTGTATTCTCTCTAAGCTGCACTTGCAACTCCAGTTTACCTACTTCAATACAAGGACAGATGAAAAGATGAAACTAAAAATATTAAACTCTGTTGCTTACCTGTGTCTCAAAAATAAAAGCTTCCAAACTGTTTAGTGTCTTTTCCCTTTCCTGTTTGGCCAGGTCTCTGTCTGTCAAATCCTGCAACCTGAGAAGATACAAAGCTGTTTTAGACAATAAAACTGAGAACCAAACGGGCTGAAAAAAAATGAAAATTGCTGCTTTACTTCTTCTTAGAAGAAGTGACATCATCTGCAGTGGGATCCAGGATGTCATTGAGAACAAGAGTCACTGTGATGTCTTCAGAGATCCTGCTCTTTTTCTGAGGTTTTGCCTTCTTCTCCACATCTTTCTCGGACTCAGTATTTCCAGA
The DNA here is from genome assembly GCA_963678695.2 of Diplodus puntazzo. NCBI lineage: Eukaryota > Metazoa > Chordata > Actinopteri > Spariformes > Sparidae > Diplodus > Diplodus puntazzo. The sequence goes on along the minus strand of OZ023167.1, from coordinate 19,956,253 downwards.
TTTCTCTCCGTCCTTTTCCTCCTTTACCAGCAGACATATGATGTTGATATAATTTGAACCACTCCACCCAAAGACTTCATACATTAGTTTTAAATATCATATCACAGTGTTTCACAGAGACAACTATGACAGACCTTACCTTAGCATCAGTCTTGCCGTCTGCCTCCTCTGTCTTCTCCTGGCTTTTCTCTTCACCTGCACTTTCGTCTGAATTGCCTTGCTTGTTCTTGGCAGCGTCATCATTCTGGGTCTCTTCCTTACCATCCTCGCTCTCATCCTTGATGTCCTTTCCAGACTCTGGAGGCACTTCCTCCTCATCCTAGATATAAAAAATCAGGGAACAATGTGGGCTATGATCTCAGGCCAGACACGCATGGTCAATACACTGCCCGACATTTGCGTGTGCATATTCAGTTTAATCAATTACTTTCTGTAGCTTTCAGAAAAGCTACGGCATGAAGGTACAGCAGTTTATCCCAACCATTCATACAGGCCTTACTGTGTTTTCTTAATAAGCATATCCTTGATTAAGCTGCAAGTACCTGGACAGGTTCAGTTACATTCTGGGTGGGTTCTGAAGATCCGCCACCAAACAAGGTGGAAATGGTGTTACCCAACTCTGAAAGACAGCAAAGTGTTGGCTTAATTGTGTAATAATGAATACCTTACATTATAATAAAGTTTGAGGTGTTGCAAATCACGTTACATGTTTAACATGCAATATTTTCACAGAGTTATCCATCTATAGACAAGGCAGACCACATTATACATTATACAAGGAGTTCATGTTTTCACCCCATTTGTTGACTGGTTCGTTGGTTTGTTGTTTTGTTAGCAGGAGTTCACAAAAACTACTTAACAGTTATCCACAAACCTTTGTTGGAGGATGGGTCTCACCACAGAATAGACTGTTAACTTTTGGTGTGGCTCCAGGAATTTCTCACTTTCTTTAACATCATCATCATTAATTTCTCAGGGAGTAATGCATGGACCTTTATGAAAATATCTGGTATAATCAAAGTTGGCTGGTATCTATGTGTGAATACAATTTCAACAGATCCAAAAGCAAATCTGGCTCTAACAGATTTAAATATGTTTTATTAGGGCCCTGCACATACCAGTGCAACACCAAGGATCATCATCATCATCATCATCCTCCTCCCACTTCGACAGCAGTTTTTGCGGCCTGAACATAACCCAAAGCTCAACAAACCTGAAATATACGTCACATCTAGCGAAAATTGCAATACTGCAATTTCATCCGGTGTGGGTGTGCCCAGGGGACTGTATAGCGCTCCCTGGAATATTTCAAACTTCACATACATAAACGAAATTTGGCCTGCACATGTATCATGACCAGATGACCAAAAAACGTCCTTAGACCCATAATCTAAGTCCAACAGGAAGTCGGCCATTTTGACCATTTCCATGCCTCTTACTTTAACAAACACCTCTTACAGATTTAACACCACAGACTTCTCATTCAGTCAGTCTCATCCTCAGACTTTGATGATGAAAATTTCAATTACAATGTGACTAACCTGGTTAAATAAAGGCTAAATAATTAAAAATGAAATACCCTTCATTTACCTGCTTAAAGAACATGGAAAACCAGAGGCCCTCTCCAGAGCCAGTTTTTTGTATTTCCATTTAGGGTTGTAGAATATGGTGAACTCTGTGGCAACATGGCAAACTTCGTGGACGAGGACCTGCTCACTCTGTAGATATAAAAGGCTTATTCGAAGTAAACAAAACCAACCTACTGGTCCATTTACAGTTCAAGCATTACTGAAGGTTGCTGAGCATCTGCTCCAAGTATTAGGTAGCTCTTGCTGAACACGTGGCTTTGTTTTGAGAAGATTTCTAAGAAACATGCCAATTTTCAACCAAAATATAGACAACTCGCTTTGTGCTGCCTTATTTGAATGAACCTCCCTACCTGTTTCTTCCTCTTTTCCCCACATGTTTATGCTAGTGAAATATAACTTATTTGGAAATATGTCTCGTGATATTTAGTATCTAGAAACAAATGATTTAACTGGTTAGCAATCAAATAATTTTTTTTGTTAGTACAGAGAGAGTAAAGTACAGAGAAAAGGTACCTTGGGTATTTCAGGTACCGGTATCGGAACCGGTATTGGTTTAAACTGGAAAGGTACCCAACCCTAGTAGGTAGAGCACTGAGATATAGGGATCTTGGTTATAAAACATATACAGTGATTGATGATGATGATGATGATGATGATGATGATGATGATGATCTATTTCTGATTATGCTGCAGGGGCGTGAGGGTACTGTAAGCAAATTAAAATGTGAAGCTGTTCAGAACATAGCTATGCGTTGTTTTCTGGGTGTAAACTTTCCCCGAAACTTGCAGTATGTGGTGCCATGGGATGGAAGCCATTTGAAGTGCCGCATAAGGATGATATGTTGAGACTGTGGAAAAAGCTGATGAACAGGCCTGATAGCAACTCTGCACACGATTTTACTGCAGATGCCCATAAAAACAGCTCAATTAACTGCTGAAGAAACTCAGATCGGGAAAAAACACACATCATATTCCTCTTTCTCACAGACTCCAGAATCATGCCTTGTGTTTTACAATGAGCTAGCTACAATGATACAGATTTTAAAAATGTGATCTGATGGCAAGGACACCGGGCATATCTCTTCTTCACTGACCAAATTTCACTGGTGGCTCACCAACACTGGCTGTGTATGCAGTATCAGCATGCCACTCATTAGGAATAAACAATATATGCAAATTCCATTTGCATTTTTCCTTTTAATATCATGCATCAAAATAGTTGTAGCATGATGCATTTGACTTCATTTGACGACAGTGTGTGTGTGCACATTTTGTTGTTGACGCTGTAAAAACACGTCATACAGCCCTTGTCTGAAGTGCAGTTATCGAACACTGATCAGAGATTTTGTACAGCCGAGGTTACAGACGTATGTTTGCAAAACCTACTTGTCAATGTTGATTCCTCTTCTTTCTCCTCTACTATAGTTTCAAAGACAGACTCCACCTGTGGATGAAAATTACAACAATGGATTGTTAATTTGACTGATAGAAAGGTTTAGATCAGTTGATTTGACCTACAGCCCAATGCTTTTTTAATCATAATTATTTTGTGTCTGCACATATGTGATGAATGTACTGACAGCCTCATTGTGCAGCAGCATCATGTTATGTTTGAGCCAAAATATCAAAAAGCTGCATTGCAAAAATTCTGTAAATTTGAAAATTGTGCAGGTTATTACGTGATTAGGTATCCATAAATCCTTATATGTTTTTTTTACCTAAATTCATCTCCTTACACTTAAGCATATTTTTTTGCAGTGTATTTAGCTTGATTTCAGTGAGGCTTGCCGAGATTGATTGTGTGATTGTTCAATAAGAAAGCTGAATAGGTGACGTAGAACTGACACGATCCAGGAGGAGGATTCCACTTTCATCCATGTTGAAATGGGCTTTGATGCCTTTTGACTCTGCATCTGCATGCTTCTGAAAGCTTCTGTCTACTCCAGACAGTTTGACTGTGGTCAGGTTCAAAGAGCCAAACACACTGAAAAGAGGAAAAGATGACTTGAGTCAAATACATTGAAATCATGAGGGAATACAGTGACACATCAATTATCAACTAGTCACAGTAGCAATGCCAGGGATGTAATATTTTAACATGTCTTATCCCTTTAGGGTCTGTCAAAATAGACTTGAAACCTGTCCAGCATAATCAATTATCCTATCAACCAAGTGTATGCAAGTAAAGTTTTTGACTACGTTGAACATTTTGTGAGACAATGAGGATTCGAACCACTGACCATGAGCATGTGCTTTACCATTTCTACCACAGAGACACAGAATAAATGACATGTAAAACCAATCATTCAAATCAACCACCTGTGTGCATGTGTGAAGTTTGCAACTACCTCTACTTTTTTAATTGAGGGGCTGAGGAATCAAACCCCTGACCATGTGATTATGAGCCATGTGCTTTACCCATTTCTCCAGAGAGTAGCAGAAGAAAAATAAGATGGGTGTAATCAGTCAAGTAATCAACTATGTGTATGCATGTGCAAGTTTGTAAATATTTGGAAATTATTCTTAAAGCAGGAAAAGGAGTACTCAAACCCACGGCTATGGCTTCATGTGACAAGCATTATCCCTTGATGCCACTGAGCAACAGGAGTGATCACAGTTTGATCAGGGTCTGAAATAGGGCTGTTCCACTACTAACAGAATACACTGCACAGCTCCACCAAACATGTTAATATTCAGTTTTTGTGAAAGCTGTAGTAGTAGTAGTTTAGCAGTATCTGTAGAAGCAGCAGCAGTAGTAGTAGTTTTAGTAGTAGTAGTAGTAATAATAATTAAGGTTGTAGTAGTAGCCAGAGGCAGGATTCAAAGAGCCAACATTGTGATCATGTGCCTCTCTTCCTTCTCTATGGCAAAATTTGGTCGAAAAAGCTTAATATTTCAAAAAGTATAGTAGGTATACAGTTAAATACAGTCCTAAAAGAGCTGAACATTTTGATATTTGAATGGTTTTAGTTATCACACAAGAGTTGAAAGTTGCCGAAAACATACGGAATTGGAAAAACTGTGAAAATACAGTGTGAATGCTGACATCAGAATTGAGTCTAAACATTGTAGCTGAAAGGCAGAAATGTGAAATGAAATGTCCGAAATATGATAAAACTAATATGCATTGCAATACTCAAGTCAAACCGCTTTAGCTGAAGAAGGCAAGAGATGAAAGAAAAGAACCTGGGAGGTAACTAATAATGTCAAAACTGGAAATTCAAATTACTGCAAAAAAGAGAAAAGCTGAAGACCGTCAGTGTGCAGAATCACAGGTAAATCACCTTAACGAATGCAATTCACAACCACAATAAAATCTGAAAAGGAGCTTAAAAAAAGGCATAAAACCAAGATTTGAGAAAGCTAAATATATGTTCAGTAATTAAAAGTCTTGTGACCTGTTTAAATGACTTGTAGCTCAAACTGTGTTAAAAGCAGAAGAACATCAAAGTGGGGTGGGTTTGAAAAGGGATTTGAAGACTTCTCCCTTTACTTCCATTGTTAAAAAGCTTAATATTTTAAAAAGTATGAAATGTAGAAAAAATGTAGAAGACGGAAATATAATACATGCTGAATCAGCATTCCTAATATTAATAAAGATTAGAATAACTGGAGTGTGAATGTGTCCACATTTATACAAATTAACTGAAAGCCCTCACGCTTAAGTCAAATACCATAAAACAAATTTTTTGTAAACATGAGTTTCTCCTAGCATTTTATTATCAGTCTAGGGATGTCATTAACACTGTTCAAGTTAGGGGTGGGAATTGATAAGTTTTTATCAATATCAATGCCATTGTCAATTCTGCCTATCAATCCAATTCCTTATCAATTCTCATATCGATTCCTGAGTAGTTCATTGAGTGGCAAAAAAGGAGTTCTACACAGTCTTCTGCACCAAAAGCAACCATTTTATTTTTTCCCAAAATAATGTCTGGACAAGACTGAGTTGAATATGTTCATGTTCACAAACATACAACAAAAAACTGTGCATGCTGCTTGCAGTTGCAAGGCAACAGTGTGCAGTAATGCAGGATATTTATTGTCAACGTTACCGTCGTCAACGGAGGTCCCAGTGGGGCTTGTTTGACCAGCAGCAATGTTAGCACTCGTACACACGCGGTCGAACACATGACATTCTCGGTATTTAATTCCATGCTTGGTAGACAAATGTTTTAGCATGTTGCTGGTATTTGCACCCTTACACACTATTACAGCAATAATAATAATAATAATAATAATAATAATGCATTAATTTATATAGCGCCTTTCAGGGTACCCAAGGACACTTGACAAAGTGAAACAAAACAAAAACAAATGGAGCGCCTGTCAGTCCGCACGGAGGGAATAGCACTGCCCGTATAAACAAACTTGCGTTTGGAGGCTCCATCCAACATCGCAGCGAGCAGGGGCAGACCACAGCAGCAGAGGAGAGTGACAAAGCAGCCAGGCGGTGAATAACCCTGAGGTTGTGGTGAAGGGAGGACCAACGAAGCAATTAAGGACAGCCCACAGAGTATTGAGTACATCGGTTTGAAAGTTAGCGTTGCTAGGCTAACAGCTGATCGGCGAGGCTAACGGCTGATCAGCGGAGAAAGGTGAGTCCATGGAGCCAATTGTTAGTAGCACCGCCCCAGAGCTTGTAGGGACAACTTGGCTTTCTTTCTTCATCAGAAAAAAAAAAGCAGTTTTGCTACGAACTGAGCAGCGGCGATATTTACGGCAGCGTCCTCTCGCATCCGGGTTGATTGCACTGGTCGCACGGGTAGCATTGCACTGATTACACATCTTGTTTGGTGAAATGCAGCCAGGCTTTAGCTCGCTTCCTCCTCTCCATGATACTGCCTCGCGGTTGAAGGTCTGAGTCGTCGCAGAGAGTGTGATGCAAATGTACGCGATGCAAAATTTCCTCGTGCAGGCAGGGAAATGAGAGAATCGTTAAGAAGAATCAATAACGGCGGAGATGTACAATTCCAATGGAATTGGTCAGTTGGAACCGGTTCTGAGTCGGAACCGGTTCTCAATTCCCACCCCTAGTTCAAGTGATTTAATTTCTGCACATAAAACCTCTCAAGAACTCCAGCATGCAGAAAAAAAGAAAAAAAGGACAAGTCGCTGTCTAACCTGATCTCATCCTGACTCAGGAAACTGAGGTCGCCGTAGTTGATGTCGAAAGCAAAGTCAGCATTGTAGCGGTTGAATGTAATGACCTTACGCTGGGGGTAGGGCGCCATCCTCTGGAAGAGGATACGCTTGTTGTGCTTTAGGGTCTTCAACCCCTCTTCCTCCGTCTCACGGGTGAACTCCACCTTATGGATTGAAAGAACAACGTAGCTAGTGTTATCATGGCTTATGTTCAGAATTTATTTTTATATCTAATTTTGCACCAGTTAACAATGGCATCCTACTTTGATTTTAATCTTGCTCAAAAATTCTTCACAACAGAGTAAAAATTAGGGACACTAAATGTAAAAAACACGATAACACCATATATCCATTTTGGACAGACATCGACTCCATGGCTAAGTGTTGTTGACTTACAGACACCAGTTTCCTCACCAAAGATTAATCATCTATCAGCAAAGCTGTTAGACAGTTCCAATGATTTTCTACAGTAATGTTATTTAAGTTAGCCTTGAACAGCATAGGTATGGAGGACCACAAGTGACAAGGAATCGTTCATAAAGCATTTAGCTAATTGTACAATAAATACTAGTATCAATAAATTACTATACAAATTAAAGTATTAGATTAAATGGCAAAGCCATTTCTTATTTGATATTGAAATGGGCAATCAGGGTTAAAGGAATTATAAATAGATTTTCAAGTGAAGTATTAAATCAATCAATAAATAGTCCAAATTAATAACGTCTTTACAAAAACATCATAACAATAAGTACATCTTTAAAAACACAATAACAAAATAATAAATAATGGAAATTAAATCTATTTGAAAATACAGTTTAGAAACACAAACAAATAGCAGAATTCTCAAATTGAATTAAAAATACAGATTTTAATCAGGCATTTATAAGGGCAATTTCCTTTTACCTGCTGATTTCCCTTTATTACCATTTCTGTGACACTTGTGGTCCTCCACACATAAGGCAGCAAAATGACCCACACTGACCTGAATGGGAAATACAGTTGCATCACGGACCAGGAAAGGTTTGACCTTAAAGGCCTTACTGAGGGCAGCAGCCTGGTACACAGCGCCCATGGCTGCTGCCTCATCTGCATTGATGTTCTTCCCCAGCTCCTCTCTGCATTGAAAAAAATATGAATTAAAAAAAAACTGTAGGTATTCTCAGTCCAGCCAAACCTGCTGAACTAAAACTCAAATTTCTCTGGTGACAATGTGAAATCAAAGCGCAAACTGTGGAAGAATGTAGCTCATTTTCATTTTTTGACAGCGACATCTCTGTGGTCGACACTTACTTCCCAACAGCTTTGAGCAGCACTTCCTGAACCTTGGGGACACGGATGGAGCCACCAACCAAAATCACCTGTTCAATTTCATCCTGTTGCAGAAATATAAGAACTCAGATTCACTGTAATAATAATAATAATAATAATAATAATATAATAATAATAATAATAATAATAACTAGAAAAGGCAAGTTCTGAAGAACTCGCGGTTGTGAATGCTCCCTGTTGACCAGCTGAAGCCAAATGCGGATTGCTGGCTGTGAAAACTTTGAATAATGTCCACAATATCTGAAAATTGTGAAAGAAGGTAGAATTTGTTAAAAAACTAAAGCCAAACTGAATTGGTAGCTTTAATTCATCTGAAGTCTTGTCTGAAGAGAATGAAGCTTTGTAATAGTTAGGTGAGAATGAAGCATTAAAATATATAGAGTTTGAAGAAATGTTACAGTGAGAATGAGTCAAAGACTCTGAATCAGATTGAGAAATTCAATAAATCTCGATGTGTCGATGATTGGAAATATTTTAATAAATTTAAACAGAGTTCCTGGGTTGAAAATAATGTAGAATTGGTTGAAAAACTAAGGCCAAACTGAATTGGTTGCTTTAATTTGTTTGAAGTCTCATCTGAAGAGAATGAAGCTTTCTAATAGTTTGGTGAGAATGAAGCATTAAAAATAGAATATAAGGTTTGAGCCAAACTGCAATGCTAGCTTAAATTTGTGTTGAAAAGCAGCTGATGGAGTAAGAAGAGATGTTACAGTGAGAATGAATCAAATACTCTGAATCTGACTGAGAAATTCAATAAATCTCAATATATCGATGATTAAAAACATTTAATTATTTGAATGGAGTTCCCAGCTTGAATGACAGGAAAAAGATGATCATTAAATATAGTTTCAATGTTGGGAAATATACTGTGTGTGTGCGTGTGTGTGTGTGTGCACGCGTTTGCGCTTAAGCATGGCCGTGTGTGTGTGTGTGTGTGTGTGTGTGTGTGTGTGTGCGTGCGTGCGTGTCTGTACATGTGTGGTCATGTGTGCATGCTTACACATGCATATCTGACTGCATTTGTGTGTGTGTGTGTGTGTCTGTGTGTCTGTGTGCATGTGAGTGTGTGCTTAAGCATGGCTTTATATGTGTGTGTGCGTTTGTGTGCATGTGAGTGTGTGCTTAAGTATGGCTTTATATGTGTTTGTGCGTTTGTGTGCATGTGAGTGTGTGCGTGTGTGCGCACGTGTGTGTGTGTGTGTGTGTGTGTCTGTACATGTGTGGTCATGTGTACATGCTCACACATGCATATCTGAGTGTGTGTGTGTGTGTGTCAAACTGACTCATTGATAAATCTGTCTGTGTGTTGGCTCAGTTGATCTCAGTTGCCACGGTGATGTTAACCGAGCTGGTCCTGGTAACGGACAGTGAGAGCAGATTTAACAGTGATTTCAGCTGAGGCTCACCTCACATTATCATACTTCTCTTGGCAAAACAGTAACTGCTATCACTAAAATAATGGTATGGTCAAAACTATGAGAGTCTTTTGAGCATTCTGTGAAGTTTTTGTGTGTCTGTGGTCAGAAATGTGTCTTGTTGAGCAGTTTAGAAAAGTGAATGTGTTTGTCTGCCTCTAGATATTTTTCCTCTCATTTTAATGGGACTCTATGCGTCAGTTGGTCGGTGTTTCTGTCAGTAAAATGCCCACCGAGTAGGCCTGGGCGATAAACCGAAAATTTACCGATACCGAAATTTATGACGATAACCAACGTCATTTTGGCCATGTCGGTATATTCGGTGTCATAGGCGCAACATCTACTAGGGACAGGGGGACATGTTAGGTCCACTTGATTAATCTACCCGGCGTATGTGCTTATTTTACATTAATTTGATGGCAAACTCTGCCCACCGATGCAACACCAACTATGCCAGGTTAGTAATCAGGTGAACCCACTCTCGCTGTGAGTCGCGGACAGTTTGTGTAATGATGCTGCGTTCAAAGGCTGCAACAGGCCACTGTCTTCGGCCGGGCCGGTCCATTGATCAAACATTTGTGTTTTGTTTTTTATTACCTCAAACTAATGACAGTATTTCCAGCTAGAAAACGCGCATCTCTCTCCTCCCTCCATTGTTGTTTGCATTTGTGTCTCTGCGTGGTCTCACATGTGAGTGACCTCATGCTGGAAAACGTGACTTCTCGTGTACGTGACGTCACTCCCCGAGACGCAAGAAGAAAGCAAAAATATATATTTTTACTAAGGAAAATGACAAAACTAGTAACGCATTACCGGCATCACTGATTGTGTAGCTTAAGTGCAACACGGAGCATGAAGATGTAAAGACAAAAATAAAAACAGTAGACTTAACTTTGAGCAAGTTTGGAGGAAAGTCGGAGGTGTGGGCCCATTTTAAACAAGTCGTGGGCCGTGATAATAACATGTGTCGGCTTTGTCGAGTTTGGTACTTGTTGCATTATTCATTAAGATTTGTGTAGTTCAAACAACTCGCAATTGTAGTCGAGAATGTCAGTTATAACAGCCCAGGTATTAAACAGTTGTCGGGTTTAAATCGGTCTCGGGTTCATAATTACATTCAATGTGTTGGGCCGGGCTCGGACACAACGTGCACGGGCTCGGGTCGGGCTTGATTCTAAGCTCTACTCGGGTCCAGCTGCGACTTTATTGAGGTTCACCCAGTGCAAGCAGCAGGAGGACGGTCAGCTCACCTCCCAGAACATGGCACTGAATCGCTGGAAACTGATTTAGGGACTGTCATCAAATTACTTAGCATAAATATATTAATACAAAATAAGGGCAGTTATTTAATATCTTCCATGTCATGGGGCCCAGTGACTCCAGCAGCAGATTGTATTAGTAAACTGGACGAATGAGACACAGCTATGTTTATTGTAATTTAGTGCTTCCTCTATTTTATATGAATATTAATATGCAGAAATCTTGATTTTTTTTCTCAATAGCTTCCATGTCATATGACACACTGACTTCTGAAAGAGATTCCGTGTCTATCAAAAATATATAATGATAAAGAAAATAATGGTAAAAAAGTTCTCTAATGCTCAAGAGGTTAACATATTATTAAGCAGCAATGTCAACTTCTCCACTATTTTGTCTCATGTCTTAGATTCTGATTCTGAAGTCCTCAAAAATGTATTTATTTACATCCAACCTCTTCCACCACCTGCAGTACAACCACGTGATTCAATTCGAAGAAATAAAAAAAGCGAAAAGCGAGAAGCTTATTGTTCAGTTGTTATCATTTCAAGTAATCTGTGCTTTTCAGCTGTTCAATCGTGTGCTCATCAGTTGTTCTTAACTACTAAATAAATAGTCCTTTACAGTGGCATTTCTGTAAATACACAGGATTTTTTTAGGTGGGGGGGGGTTACTTATCGTTCATTTATCGTTATCGAGGTGAGTTGCTCAATATATCGTGATATTGATTTGAGGCCATATCGCCCAGCCCTACCACCGAGCCAAAGGTTTTTTTCCAATTGCCTCCAGAGATCCACTGTAAGCACGAGCACGAGTGTATCTACAGGCTGGTGTTTTTATTTTTCTGCTGGAGTGAACATTGTGGAAATGGTGGCGAGTTGAAGACAAGATTTTCTGAATAAATTGCAGCTCCTGCTCACTGTGTCAGTTGGCCCCTGCACTCTGGCTGTCAGCATTCCACCCCATACACACCAATGCAAAAATCTCAAAGTGGCTGAAAAGTTTCCAATGTTTGAACTGCGACTGTGCAAAAAGTATGAATGCTGTGAAAAAGCTGAATTCAGGGGAGAAAGTCCTAATCTTTGTGAACGTTTTAACAGTGTGAATGGAGTTTTAATGTGGACGTATGAATGATTAGATTAGCTTTGAAAACGCATGAAAAAGTGTGAAAATTGAAGATTTTTGAAGATTCCATCATCTGCTTGAATGGGGGAAAAAAGGCAGAAAAACGTCTAATATTTCTGAAATTATGAATGATATCAATTAGAAAAATAGAAGTGAGTGATTCCCAATTGAGATGAATATTCTGCGTTTGAATGGACTGAATCCGTTGAAAAATGTGGAAGGAGTTAAGGTTTGAAATTTCTGACCCGGAAGATATAATAACAAGAAAAATTGCATTTCCTGCGAAAATACAGTGTGAATGCTGAAGGCTGAAGCGAAATCTGCAGAAAGTACTGCCGTAAAGCTGAAAAAGTTGAAAAGCTGAAAAAGTTGTAAAGCTGAAAAAGTTGAAAAGCTCAAGGCCAAAAGAGCTTAAAAAGTTGAACATGTTAATAGCTGAACAGTTTCTGTAGCTGAACATGAAGCTATATAAGAAGCTGAAAAGGCAGAAAGATAAATATTTGAAAAGCTGTAGAGTAAGAGGGCTGAAAGAGCTCAAAAAGTTGAACATTTTAATTGCTGAACATGAAGTTGAATGTTTGAAGGAGTTGAAAAGGCAGAAAGATGAATATCTGAAAAGGCTAAAAAGCTGTAGACTAAGAGAGCAGAAAGAGATTAAAAAGGTGAAAAAAGACTGAATAGGCCGAAGAGTTGTGGAGTAACAGGGTTGAAAGAGCTTAAAAACGTGAAAAAAGACTGAAAAGGTGTAAAGTGAAAGGCAGAAAGAGCTCAAAAGGTGAAAAACGACTGAAAAAGGCAGAAAAGTTGCAGAGTAAGGGGGCAGAAAGAGCTTAAAAAAGGTGAAAAAAGACTGAAAAGTTGTAGAGTAAGAGGACAGAAAGAGCTTAAAAAGGTGAAAAAAGACTGAAGAGGTGGAATGTGAAATGAAGAAAGAGCTTAAAAATGTGAAAAAAGACTGAAGAGGTGGAATGTGAAAGGCAGAAAGAGCTTAAAAAGGTGAAAAAAGACTGAAGAGGTGGAAAGTTAAAGGCAGACAGAGCTTAAAAAGGTGAAAAAAGACTGAAAAGGTGGAAAGTGAAAGGCAGAAAGAGCTTAAAAAGGTGAAAAAAGACTGAAAAGGCAGAAAAGTTGTAGAGTAAGAGGGCAGAAAGAGCTTGAAAAGGTTAAAAAAGACTGAGGAGGTGGAAAGTTAAAGGCAGAAAGAGTTTAAAATGGCTGCATCGTCTATGTAAAGTAAAAGATGTGGGATCCAAATCCAGCTGAAGAAAAGTCTTTCTCCAGATTTTCCAGCTGCTCCCCACTCGAAAGATGATGTCATGCACTCGAGCCTTTTTCATACACACGCTGGAGAAGTAGCAGAGCCAGAGATGAAGCAGTCCCCATAAGAATGAATGGGGAAGCGCCTCCCAAACCCCTGAGATTTTTGAAAAAACTGTAATGGTTATGGCTAAAATATTTACATGACGAGTGAGAGGAGACATGGCTGAACTCGCTCATGTCGTTTTTATTTCTGTCGAGTGAGAAATGAGGGCACAGGAGCGAGAGACAAATCAGGTACCGTGTGCTTTCGGACAGAAATTTAGCTTCAAAATTAACATTGCGGCTTATGGGGCTATGTTTCGACCTCTTGTCTTTCTTGGGCTGCTAAATCCAAAACCGTAAGTCGTACATCTGAAATGAGACCATCAGCTGAAAGCAGACAAGATTTCCTACATTTTTATGCATATATTGTCTGTCAAGTAAATGATTTGGGATCAAAATCAAGCTGAAGAAAATTTTGTCTTCCATTCTTCGAGTGGTCTCACACTGTAGCAATGATGTTGCTGATGATGTAGCTGACGCAATACACACGCATGCTCAAGATACACACGCTGGAGAAATAGCAGAGACAGAGATCAAATTGGCCCTCATAAGAATGAATGGGAAAACACCTTCCAAACTCCTGCGATTTTTGAAAAAACTGTAATGGTTATGGCCAAAATATTTATATGCTGAGTGAGAGGAGACATGGCTGAACGTGCTCATGTCGTTTTTATTTCTGTCGAGTGAGAAATGAGGGCACAGGAGCGAGAGACAAATCAGGTACCGTGTGCTCTCGGACAGAAATTTAGCCTCAAAATTAACATTGCGGCTTATGGGGCTATGTTTCGACCTCTTGTCTTTCTTGGACTTCTAAATCCAAAACCGTAAGTCGTACATCTGAAACGAGATCATCAGCTGAAAGCCAACAAGAATTCCTACATTTCTATGTATATATGGTCTATGTCAAGTAAAAGATTTGGGACCAAAATCAAGCCGAAGAGAATTTTCGCTCATATCTTCGAAAGCCGCTCTCCACTCTGGCGATGATGTCACCCACTGTAGCCGATGCAATACACACCCATTATAAAATCAGAAGAGGAGCTAAAAGTTCTTAAAACTAAAACTGCGACCATTTCAAAACCGTCCAAGATTTTTAAAAACTGAATACATCGGCAATAGTTCAGGGTCTTGAGACTGGTTTTAAGTTCGAATGGTGTTTCTCGCTCAACGTATGAGGAGCAAGATGAGGTTGAAAGGCAATGAGTTTTGAAGAGGATTTGAAGCTTTTCCCATTTGCGTCAATGTTAAATTTTTTTTGGAAAAAGCTGAATTTCTGAAAAAGTTGAAAAGCTGAAAAGCATAGGGTTGAAAGAGCTGAAAAAGCTGAACATTTTAATAGTTGAACGGTTTCAATAGCTGAACGTATGCTGAAGTTATAGCAGAATGAAATTTGAAAAATTCCCCATAAGGATGAATGGGGAACATTTTGCAGAAAAAGCTGAATATTTCCAAAAGTATAAAAGGTAGAAAAAAGAAAAATAGACGCCATTATGTCCTAAACAAGCTGAACATTTTGATATTTGAATGGTTTGAATCGGTCAAGATTTGTAGGAGGAGATAGGTGCCGAAAAACATACGGAAGAATAATAAACTTCGGAATAACAATAGTGTGAATGCTGACTCAGCATTCATACTAATTAAAGAATTCCGTGAAAATGAAGAACATATGTTGTGAATGCCTTCTGCATTCACAACCAATAAAGAATTCCGTGAAACGAAGAACATATGTTGTGAATGCTTTCTGCATTCACAACCAATAATAATAAGAAGAAAATTAAAGAATTCCATGAAAAAGAAGAACATATGTTGTGAATGCCTCCTGCATCACAACCAATAATAATAATAATAATAATAATAATAATAATAATAATAATAATAACTAGAACTGCAAGCAGTTATGAACGGGGGCCAAGCCCCCCCACGCAACTCGGACCCCGCGCACCGCAGAGCCCACCGAAGTTGGCCCCAAAGGATGCGGGGCTCAGGGCAAAAGTGAGGACACAGGCCAACGTCTGAGCCGTGGTATTCGATGTAATGGGAAGTGTGCTGGAAGCGCAAAAGGCTGAATGTGTGCCTATTTGGATATGTTGTAATAAGCCACGCCCACATTGACCAGTCATGATGACCACCTTCGAGATATGGCCTCAGGATTGGCCCTACATCATACCGACCAAATTTCTTAAAAATCGGTGTAGCCGTTCAGGAGAAATAACTTCTCATCTTTTTAGCACCCCCTAGTCGCCAAAATTCATCAAATTTGGCTCATTCCTTCCCAGTCCCATGGCAACCAAGGATCTTAAATTTGGTGTTAATAGCATTTAGTTTGACTGAGATATCAAACAGTTTACATTTTTATAGCTAGCTACAGAAATTTGTTCTTTAATAATTTGCACATTTTTTGACCGAGCAAAATTCTTTTGGTAACTGTATATGAGGTCCAGCTGAAGAGTGTATGTGCCAAGTTTCACGCAGATCGGACAAAATCCCAAGGAGAAGTTTGAAAAAGTAGGTTTTGCATATTTGGCGATTCAGCAAGTGAAATGTGCAGCAGAAGTGGGCGTGTCCTATGTCAGAAAACCCAGCTCTATTGCTGGAACATACGGATATTAGGTTTGCGAATGTGTTATTTAAAATGTGGAAGTTACAGGCAAAAACGCGATTGCATCCATTATAGCGCCACCTATATTCCAATTTCCACCAAATTTGGCACAGCGCCTCTGCGTGACTTCAGGAATAATTGACTTACATTTCATGTTGAAAGCATTTAGTTTGACCGAAATATGAAACAACATGTGTTTTTTAGCTAGCAAAAAAATTTGTTTGGTTATAACTAGCAGATTTTTTGGAGTGGCAAAATTCTTTTGATAACTTTTCATAAGACACTTCTGGAGATTCTATGTGCGAAGTTCTAGGCAGATGGCGCTTAAATTGTAGGAGGAGTTCGAAAAAGTAGGTTTTTCATATGCGGCAGTTTAGTGAACGAAATGTGCAGCAGAAGTGGGCGTGTCCTATGTCAGAAAACCCAGCTCTATTCAGGGAACATATGGATATAAGGTTTGCGAATATGTTATTGAAAATGTGGATGTAACAGGCAAAAACGCGATTACATCCATTATAGCGCCACCTAGTGGAGTACATGTGCAATTTTTGTTTTGGAAAAACTGTGTCCTATTCTTTATGTACCATATCAGTTTCAAAGCTCTCAGCATAATAGTTTTGGTGAAATTAATGTTTGTTGTTTATCTTGTAATAAGCCACGCACACATTGACCAGTCATGACCACCTTCTAGATATGGCCTCACGATTGGCTCTACATCATACTGACAAAATTTCAGAAAAATCGGTGTTGCCATTCAAGAGATATAAACTTCCCATATTTTTAACGCCCCCTACTGGTCAAAGTTCGGCAAATTAGGCTCATCCCTTCCTAGTATCATGGCAACCAAGGATCTCAAATTTGGTGTTAACAGCATTTATTTCGACCAAGATATCAAACAGTTTCCATTTTTATAGCTAGCTACAGAAATGTGTTAACAATTTGCGCATTTTTTGACTGAGCAAAATTCTTTTGATAACTTTAGACCAGGTCCAGCTGAAGAGTGTATGTGCCAAGTTTCACGCAGATCGGACAAAATCCCAACGAGGAGTTCGAAAAAGTATGTTTTCCAGTTTTTGCGATTTTGTGAAAAAACTTTCTAACCGGAAGTGGGCGTGGCCAATCGCAAAGTGATTCAGCTCCATTCAGGGAATCTGGGGATACAAGGTTTTTGAATGTACGACATACGGTGTGGGAGTTATAGGCAAAAACGTGTTTTCCTCTGTTATAGCGCCCCCTGCAGGCAGATATATGTAGTTTTTTGTGTCTGAGATATTCGCAGGAGTCTGGACCAACCCTCCAAATTGCACCGCCCTCCCTTGCACGGTTTAGTCTGCAGCACCACTTTTAGCCAGAGAAAAATAAAAATAATTAAAACTGCCAGCAGTGATGAACGGGCCCTCGCAGTCCACGCGCGTCAGCCTGTGCGCTCACCTGTTACTTGCATGTCATGGCGGGAAGAAATCAAGCAGTAGACATTATGTCATTGGGACGATCTTTGTCTGGCTTCCTGTGTCCAGTGGGTGGCACTATGGATACGACTCAGTTTTGATGCAGAGATATATTTATGGCGACTCCCTCTACATTCCTGAGAGATTTGGCACAGATTGGTCATTGTATGGTGAAGTTACGAGGACTTGATGCTTCATGGCGAAGGATTTAAATGGACAGCACCACCGCGGCCAACAGATGTGTCAGGCTGCAACGCCGTCGGATTGCACGCTCACCTGTTACTTGCTTGTTATACTGGGGAGAAAACAAGCAGTAAACGTCATGTCAATCGGATGATGATTGTCTTACTTCCTGTGTCCAGTGGGTGGCACTATGATTATGAAACAGTTTTGATGCACAGACATATTCAGGGTGACTCCCTCTACATTTCTTAGAGATTTGGTGTAGAAGGGGAATTGTATGTTGAAGTTACGAGGACTTAATGCTTTATGGCAAAGGATTTAAATTGACCGCCCCACTATGGCCAGCAGGTATGACGTAGGCGAAAGCTTTGAGCAGGTTTTCATCTTTAAGGTCTGTGGATGATACTGAGTGACTGTGAAGTCTGTTGTGTTAAATCTATAGGAGGATGTCATTACAGTTCTACGATTAGAAATATTTCAAAATGGCAGCCGCAATCAAAATGGCCGACTTAGTATTGATGCAGAGACGTATTCCGGGCAACACCGTCTACATGAATGTGCCTTATGGTGTAGACTGGAAAGTGTATGTTGAAGTTATATAGTCTTGATGCTTCACGGCGAAGGAAAAAAATGGTTTCCACCGCCACGCCCACCAAGTATGACGTAGCAGAAAGGTTTCAATAGCTTTTCATCTTTAGGGCATGAAGATGATGCTCAGTGAATGTAAAGACTGTGGTGTTTAAGCTCTAGGACAAGATAGTTTTCAAAGTAGGCATGAATTGGACAAAAATGGCGCCACACATCAAAATGGCGGACTTCCTGTTGGAGTGACCTTATCGGTCCAAATGGGTTTTTTGTGCGTCTGGTCATGAGGAATCAGCGTACTGAATTTCGTTCTTCTACGCACTTGTGGGAGGCCGGGCTAAACATTAGGTGGCGCTACAGAGCCCGCAGGTCACGACCACGCCCAGTGACGATGCAGGATCGCAATTTTCGCTTAGCGGGACGTGTATTCCAAATTTGGTGAGTTTTCGTTTATGTTCAGGTTCAGGTTTTCATCTTTAAGGTCTGTGGATGATACTGAGTGACTGTGAAGTCTGTTGTGTTAAATCTATAGGAGGATGTCATTACAGTGCGAGGATTGGAAATATTTCAAAATGACGGCCGCAATCAAAATGGCCGATTTAGCATTGATGCAGAGACGTGTTCCAGGCAACACCGTCTACATGAATGTGCCTTATGGTGTAGATTGGAAAGTGTATGTTTAAGTTATAAAGCCTTGATACTTCATGGCGAAGGAAAAAAATGGTTTCCACCGCCACGCCCACCAAGTATGACTATCGGGAAAGATTCCCATAGCTTTTCATCTTCAAGGCATGAAGAAGATAACTGAGTTCATTTGAAGACTGTGGTGTTTAAGTTCTAGGACAAGAAAATTTTCAAAGTAGGCATGAATTGGACAAAAATGGCGCCACACATCAAAATGGCTGACTTCCTGTTGGAGTGGCGATATCGGTCCGAATGGGTTTTTTGTGCGTCTGCTCATGAGGAATCAGCGTACCTAATTTCGTTCATCTATGTGCATGCAGGAGGCGGGGCATCACAATAGGGGGCGCTACAGAGCGTGCAGGACACGACCACGCCCGATGACAACACAGATCTATTCAGGGAGACTCCCTCTACAGTCCTGTGAGATTTGGCCGACATAAGAAATTGTATGAAGAAGTTATGAGGACTTGATGCTTTACGGCGAAGGATTTGAATTGACCGCTCCACCGCGGCCAGCAGGTATGACGTAGGATAAAGATTTCCATAACTTTTCATCTTCAAGGTCAGAGGATGATACTGAGTGACTGTGAAGTCGGTGGTGTTACGTCTGTAGGAGATCATTTAAGTACGAAGATTGGCAATATTTCAAAATGGCGGCCAAAAGCAAAATGGCCGACTAAGTATTGATGCTGAGATTTGTTCGGGCAGATAGCCTCTACAGTTACGAGCAGTTTGGTGTGGATAAGAAATTATATGTTGAAGTTATACAGCCTCGATGCTTGACGGCGTGAGGACAAAATGGTTTCCACCGCACCGCCCACTAAACTTTGGCGCAGCTGAACGATTTCTATAACATCTGTTCTTCGAGGCAGGAAGAAAATTACTGCATTAATTTGAAGACTGTGGTGTTTAAGCTCTAGGACAAAATAATTTTCAAAGTAGGCATGAATTTGTCAAAAACGCTGCCAAATTTCAAAATAGCTGACTTCCTGTTGGACTGAGAGTATACATCCAAATGGGTTTTTTGTGCGTCTGTTCATGATGAATATGCATACCAATTTTCATCCTTCTATGTTACAAGCAGGAGGCGGGGCATCACAATAGGGGGCGCTACAGAGCCCACGCGTCACGGCCACGCCCCATGACTACACAGGTGTCATCAGGGCGACTCCTTCTGCATTCCTGAGAGATTTGGCCAAAATAGGACATTGTATGAAGAAGTTATGCAGACACGATGCTTTACGGCGAAGGATTAGAATTGACCGCTCCAATGCGTCCAGCAGGTATGACGCAGGATAAAGATTTCCATAGCTTTTCATCTTCAAGGTCAGAGGATGCTACTGAGTGACTTTG
Organism: Diplodus puntazzo; assembly: GCA_963678695.2. NCBI lineage: Eukaryota > Metazoa > Chordata > Actinopteri > Spariformes > Sparidae > Diplodus > Diplodus puntazzo. Next base: position 19,936,176 of record OZ023167.1, on the reverse strand, counting down.
AAGTCAGTGGTGTTACATCTGTAGGAGGAGATAATTTAAGTACGAAGATTGGCAATATTTCAAAATGGCGGCCAAAAGCAAAATGGCCGACTTGGTATCGATGCGGAGATGTATTCGGGGAGACAGCCTCAACACTTATGAGCAGTTTGGTGTGGATAGGAAATTGTATGTTGAAGTTATAAAGCCTCGATCCTCGACGGCGAGGGAAAAAAATGGTTTCCACCGCCCCGCCCACTAAAGTTTGGCGCAGCTGAATGATTTCCATAACTTTTGTTCTTCAATACATGAAGAAGATTAATTAATTAATTTGAAGACTGTGGTGTTTAAGCTCTAGGACAAGATAATTTTTGAAGTAGGCATGAATTGGACAAAAATTCCGCCACACATCAAAATGGCGGACTTCCTGTTGGAGTGACCTTATCGGTCCAAATGGGTTTTTTGTGCGTCTGGTCATGAGGAATCAGCGTACTGAATTTCGTTCGTCTACGCACTTGTGGGAGGCCGTGCTGAAATATAGGGGGCGCTACAGAGCGTGCAGGTCACGACCACGCCCAGTGACTGTGCAGGATCGCAATGTTCGCTTAGCTGCACGGGTATCCCACATTTGGTGAGTTTTCATTTATGTTTAGGCATCTAAAACTGCAGTCGAAGTCGGAATTTGACAAAAGTGTTAATAATAATAATAAGAAGAATAATTTTTCCAATTACAATAGGGTCTCACAGGTCTGTGACCTGCTCGGGCCCTAATAAGAAGAAGAATAATTTTTCCAATTACAATAGGGTCTCACAGGTCTGTGACCTGCTCGGGCCCTAATAATAATAATAAGAAGAACAATTTTTACAATTACAATAGGGACCTCACAGGTCTGTGACCTGCTCGGGCCCTAATAAGAAGAATAATTTTTACAATTACAATAGGGACCTCACAGGTCTGTGACCTGCTCGGGCCCTAATTAAAACTGCAAGCAGTGATGAACGGGCCCTCGCAGTCCGCACGCACATTGGGGCACGCTGCCGTCCAAATGCGCCGCAGGTGAAGCCACATTGCTTGATCGTTGTTCACGGAGGCGGCAACCGCCTGCGTTTGGGATAGTGCACGCGGAGGATGAATATCAGTCTCTTCTCCCAAAGTGTGTTTGTAGCGCGATGGGTTGCCCTTGCCAGTATTAAGCGCTTTCAGGTGAAGTCAGAACAACTTCCTGCAATCCACAGACATCCAAATGGACTGCAGGTGAATGATTTCTAAAACATTTAGTAATCAGGAACGTTTTGACAATCGATTCTGCACTGTTATGTTCTGTGAAGTGTTACGGCCTTCTCTTTGCCTTTGTCTGGAATTCAGGCATGGACACCTGTGTTTTTGCAGGGAATAGATTGGAAGTGGGACAGAGAAGGGGGGGGGGGTTGTGGCTTGCAGTAAACTTCCTCAGCCCTAAATTCGAACCCGGGTCCACTGCGTATGTGGCATGCACTCTAACCACTCGACTACAGGTGCAGCTAAGACACTGCCTTCTGTTGTCACTGTGAAGGCAGGAAGGCAGCGCATCATAGGGGAGGATGGAAGTGGAATGCCACAGATTTAGATGGAGTGCAGCCAGATGTGATTCTTCCTTTTGGAAAGGGAGAGCGGTCAAGTGACCAGGTTTGACGAGCGTCCTGCAGTAGCTGTGTTTAACCAAAGAACTCACTCAGTCGTTTCATATCGCAGGGGAAGCCACTTCGTTCATCGCGGATAAATTGGGCAGAATCACAACTACACACATCTTATTTAGTGCAACATTGACAGGGCAGACACAACACGCAAATGGAATTCTTAGCAAATTGGCTTATTTGAAAATTGTGTGCTGTGGCTTACTACCACTGCCTTATCCATTATGTGGCTCAAGCCATTACCCTTCACATATGCCCTGTTGTAATGTGCAATTTACACAAAACTACCTGCAAATGCCATGTACATCTGACTATGATTGTCATCACTGTACATAAATGAGTGTAGAATAATGCTTCACTTGCCTTCTTTCAAAAATGTATTTATGGCTGTCTATCAGTGTCAAGCTTTTCATCTAAGTTCTGCTTTGTTTGCTAGTTTTTATTCCATTAAGTAGCGTGCAGCCAAATTTTGCAGTTTCAATAAAATCTGATAAATATGAGGCTGACTTCCTGCAATGGAATGGAACTATTCAGAGGTTATTCAGATAGGATGCATGTGCCTTGAGAGAAAACAATACCATCTAGTGGCGACTTGCATCACGTACACCATAAATTCATGTGCTTCTAATCAAAATTGACCACTTCCTGTTGGACTGCGAGTGTGGGTGTAAATGAGTCATTTGTGCGTCTTGTCATAACACACATGCTTGCCAACTTTAATTCATGTACATGCATGTAGGGCGCCAAAATTGACTGAGATAGACCTTACTTCATGTTTCCAATGGGTGTAAAGTGGGTGGCGCTATGGATATGACACAGTATTGATGCACAGATCTATTCATGGCGACTCCCTCTAGATTCCCTCTAGATTTGGCCGAGCTAGGAAATAGTATGAAGGAGTTATCAGGACTTGATGCTTCATGACCAAGGACTGTTATGGCGGGCTCCGCAACTGCCAGCAGGTATGACGTAGGATAAAGATTTCCATAACTTTTCATCTAAGTACGAAGAGCAGCATAATTCAAAATGGCGGCCAAAAGCAAAATGACAGACTAAGTATTGATGCTGAGATTTGTTCGGGCAGACAGCCTCTACAGTTACGAGCAGTTTGATGTGGATAGGAAATTACATGTTGAAGTTATACAGCCTCGATGCTTGACGGCGTGAGGACAAAATGGTTTCCACCGCACCGCCCTCTAAGCTTCTGCACAGCTGAATGATTTCAATAACTTTTGTTCTTCGAGGCATGAAGAAAATTTTTGAGTTAATTTGAAGACTGCGGTGTTTAAGCTCTAGGACAAGATAATTTTCAAAGTAGGCATGACTTTGTCAAAAACGACGCCAAATTTCAAAATAGCTGACTTCCTGTTGGACTGAGAGTATACATCCAAATGGGTTTTTTGTGCGTCTGTTCATGATGAATATGCGTACCAATTTTCGTCCTTCTATGTTACAAGTAGGAGGCGGGGCATCACAATAGGTGGCGCTACAGAGCTCACGCATCACGGCCACGCCCCATGACTACACAGGTCTCATCAGGGCAACTCCTTCTGCATTCCTGAGAGATTTGGCCAAAATAGGACATTGCATGAAGAAGTTATGAGGACACGATGCTTTACGGCAAAGGATTAGAATTGACCGCTCCAATGCGGCCAGCAGGAAGAATAAAGATTTCCATAACTTTTCATCTTCAAGGTCAGAGAATGCTACTGAGTGACTTTGAAGGTGGTGTTACATCTGTAGGAGGAGATAATTTAAGTACGAAGATTGGCAATATTTCAAAATGGCGGCCAAAAGCAAAATGGCAGACTAAGTATTGATGCTGGGATTTGTTCGGGGAGACAGCCTCTACAGTTACGAGCAGTTTGGTGTGGATAGGAAATTGTATGTTGAAGTTATAAAGCCTCGATGCTTGATGGCGTGAGGAAAAAATGGTTTCCACCGCACCGCCCACTAAAGTTTGGCGCAGCTGAATGATTTCAATAACTTTTGTTCTTCAAGGCATGAAGAAAACTGAGTTAATTTGAAGACTGTGGTGTTTAAGCTCTAGGACAAGATAATTTTCAAAGTAGGCATGAATTGGACAAAAATGCCGCCACACATCTAAATGGCTGCCTTCCTGTTGGAGTGACAGTATGGTCCCCCCAGACTTTTTTGTGTGTCTGCTCATGAGGAATCTGCGTATTGAATTTCGTTCTTCTACGCACTTCTGGGAGGCGGGGATGAACATTAGGGGGCGCTACAGAGCCCGCAGGTCACGACCATGCCCAATGACAATGCAGGATCGCAATTTTCGCCAGATGTAACACATATTCCAAATTTGGTGAGTTTTTGGGTATGTTCAGGCATCCAAAACTGAGGTCAAACTTGGAGAAGAAAATTTCTTTCCTTCCAAAAACAATAGGGACCTCGCAGGTCTACCTGCTCGGGCCCTAATAAGAAGAATAATTTTTCCAATTACAATAGGGACCTCACAGGTCTGTGACCTGCTCGGGCCCTAATAATTTTTCCAATTACAATAGGGACCTCACAGGTCTGTGACCTGCTCGGGCCCTAATAATAAGAAGAATAATTTTTCCAATTACAATAGGGACCTCACAGGTCTATGACCTGCTCGGGCCCTAATAATAATAATAAGAAGAATAATTTTTCCAATTACAATAGGGACCTCACAGGTCTGTGAACTGCTCGGGCCCTAATAATTTTTTCAATTACAATAGGGACCTCACAGGTCTTTGACCTGCTCGGGCCCTAAATATAGCCGCAAGCGGCAATCCGCGGGCTCTAACCTCTTTCACCCCAAACCGGCCACCCTGACCCTGATCCCCCGCTGTCGATGACATCAGCCGCCGTGTTCCTCAAAGTTCTGTGCAACACTTAGCCATGATAAGCCCCAGATTTCTCCAAATTGGGTTTTCAGCTACATGCTAAAGGCATTTATAGCGCCCCCTATAGGTTGAGCTCAACATGCAGATTCCCAGTCCTGTTTTGAACCTATCCACCAAGTTTTGTGATGATACGACAAAGGTTGTGGGAGTTATGGCCAATAATTACTAAGCCCCGCCCATTGCGAAAATACATTGGTCCGTGGCGGCCATGTGTCTTGACCAATCTGGCTGATTTCTAGTAGAAATGTGTCTTTTCATCCCCTGAGGCCGTATACCAAATTTGGTGTCGATAGAGTTAATCTTTCAAAAGTTCTATTCATTTGACTGTTTTTAACGTTATGCAAATTAGCAAAAAATCTGTAATGGAGCTTTCATGATGCAGGAGGCTTTTTTGTAGAGGACTATCAGGAGGACGTGTATGAACAATTTCAAGTCAATAGCCCTTATGGCTTGGCGGGGAGAGCCTTTCGAAGTTCACACCCTATGTTATAGCGCCCCCATCTGACGGATTGGGATCCAATTTTTGGAGCAGCATTTGGACGTCATTTATACTCAACGTACCAAGTTTTGTGTCTCTGGGTCCTTCCAACTCACCATAAATTAATAAAACGTGCATGCATGCATACCAAATTTGATGAAATTCCGTCCAATAGTCTTTGAGATACGCATGTGTAGCATTTATAGCGCCCCCTATAGGTTGAGCTCAACGTGCTTTGGTAGGCAGATTCCCAGTACAGTTGTGAACCTACCCACGAAGTTTTGTGATGATAGGGCAAAGGGTGTGGGAGTTATGGCCAATCATTTCTAAGCCCTGCCCATTGCGAAGATACATTGGTCGGTGGCGGCCATGTTTTTTGACCAATCTGGCTCATTTATAGTAGAAATGTGTCTTTTCATCGCCCGAAGCCATATACCAAATTTGGTGTTGATAGAGTCAATCTTTCAAAAGTTCTATTCATTTAACTGTTTTTCACATTATGCTAATTAGCAAAAAATCTAAGTGGGCGGAGCTTCATGGTCTGATTGGCTTTTTTGTAGAGCACATGGAGCTGGACTTGTGTGTCAAATTTCAAGTCAATACGACTTACTGTGTGAGGGGCGTGGCCTTCCCAAAAACGCATTTTAAATCCTTAATTATAGCGCCACCATCTGGCTGACGGGGCTCATATTTTAATAAAAGTTGATGCACATCATTTCCAATCATTGGGCCAAGTTTCAAGTTTCTGGCCCATTCCAGCTCATGGGAATTTGAGCTCAAGCGGCAGACAACAAATAAAAATAATAAACCGGTACAATCTTAGAAGGGTTCTACCCCTTCGGGGTTAGAACCCTAATAAACCGGCACAATCTTAGAAGGGTTCTACCCCTTCGGGGTTAGAACCCTAATAATAGGGTTCATCACGGGTTCATCACGCCCACCAAGTTTGACACAGCTGAATGATTTCCATAACGTTTGTTCTTAAAGACATGAAGATGACAGAGTGAATGTGAAGACTGTGGTGTTTAAGCTGTAGGACAAGATAGTTTTCAAAGTAGGCATGAATATCACAATAGGGGGCGCTACAGAGCCCACATGTCACGACCTATTCAGGGCGACTCCCTCTGCATTCCTGTGAGATTTGGCCGAGATAGAACATTGTATGAAGAAGTTACGAGGACTTGATGCTTTATGGCGAAGGATTCAAATGGACGGCACCACTATGGCCAGCAGATGTGTCAGGCTGCAACGCCGTCGGATTGCGCGCTCACCTGTTACTTGCATGTCACGACCGGGAGAAATCAAGCAGTAAACGCCATGTCAATCGAATGATGTTTGTTTGATTTCCTGTGTCCAGTGGGTGGCGCTATGGATATGACACAGTTTTGATGCACAGATATATGCAGGGCGATTCCCTCTACATTCCTGAGATATTTGGCGTAGATAGGACATTGTATGGTGAAGTTACAAGGACAAAATTCTTTGATAACTTTAGAGCAGATCCAGCTGAAGAGTGTACATGCCAAGTTTCACACAGATCGGACAAAATCCCAAGGAGGAGTTCGAAAAAGTAGGTTTTCCAGTTTTTGCGATGTAGCGAAAAAACTTTCTAACCGGAAGTGGGCGTGGCCAATCGCCAAGTGATTCAGCTCCAATCAGGGAATCTGGGGATACAAGGTTTTTGAATGTGCGACATACGGTTTGAGAGTTATAGGCAAAAACGCGTTGTCCTAGGTTATAGCGCCCCCTGCAGGCGGATATATGTAGTTCTTTGTGTCTGAGATATTCGCAGGAGTCTGGACCAACCCTCCAAATTGCATCGCCCTCCCTTGCACGGTTTAGCCTGCAGCAACACTTTTAGCCGGAGAAAAATAAAAATAAAAATCTTTACAATTACAATAGGGTTCCTAGCACCGCTGGTCCTAGGAAACGCGTATTCTTGCATACGCGTTCCCTCGGGCTTGGCACCCTAATAATCATTTGAAAAACAATCTGCTCGGGCCCTAATAATGGATTGGATTTGTTTGGCGCTTTTCTGAGTACTCAAAGCGCCTCACAGGGTTCCAGGTTCCATTCATTCACACACAGTCATACTGGTGGTGGTGAACTACGATAGTAGCCACAGCTGCCCTGGGGCAGACTGACGGGAGCGTGCCTGCACATTCAGCGCCAACGGCCCCGACCACCACCACAAACATACAGCAGTCATACACATTCACACGAGGCAAGGTAGGTGAAGTCTCTTGCCCAAGGACACAACGACCATGACCCAATTGGCAGGGGCGGGGATCGAACCCCGGACCTTCCAAACATAGGCCGACTCTATTTACCTTGCCTTGTTTGACTACTTTTGCTTATACCATTATATTTCACCGTAAAAACTATTTACCTTGCCTTGCTTGGTGTCATTATTTTCAGCACAACCTCACATGTGTGACTGTGCAGTTATTTTTTCATTTTGACACATTATATTAACACTATGGACCTAAAATCACAAAATAACATAAAATCAGAGTAGGAAAAAGTTAGATTTTTTACTGTGAAAACCACAAATATGTTTAATGAATCAATTGCATTAGTTATAATGCAAATATAAATTGTCGTTTGTAAATTTCAAAAACTTATGCACGAATTTAGCAAAGTTTTATGTAACTATTTACAATCAAATGCAGGCAATGCCTCAGGCTCCTCAGCTCAATGAAGAGCTGCACTGCCTGCTCCACATTCAGCAGTCTCCTCATTGTTTGACTCACTACACAAAAAAATGACTCCACTACACACTAAACACACTACACTAAACACTATATAAACACACTAACTATACACTCCAAACAAGCTATATGTCACAAATCTCTCTACTCTCAAAACTCGCTATCTCTGTCGCTGTCTCCAGCACATCACTGCTGCTGTCACTCATCCGCCGACGTCCCTCCCACAACTTCCTGTTCCTCAGCAACCAAACTTGCTGCTTGGACACTTTAGTGACAAAAGCCTGTTTTTACCTTTTCTTCCTGCACCAGACACAAAGCAAATGTGACAGCAATGTTCGCGAAAAAGCGTGGCGGACAGTATTTACCCTAAGTCCGGTTTTGGACGTGCCATTGCGTCCGGTCCGTCGACTTGGGAGGTGGGCCGTGTGGGCTAGCGGCTAGCAGCTAGCTACACACGAACATTCACAGATTCCGATTCCACTTTGTTGTCCACGCGTGTCCGGATCTCCTCAGACCCGAACAGACTCGGTCCGGACTCGTTTAGTCTCATTAATCCACAACAGTCAGTTTCGATGCACAGAACAGAACAGAACGGGACCGAACCGCTGGCAAAATCCCAGTCCAGCACGCGCCGCTGCAGGTATAAATCCGCTTGTTTCTTAAGGTATGTCGTGGGTTTGAGCTCTGCAGTGATTGGCTCTGGTGCGCATGTGGCTAGGTGTGCAGTGATTGGCTCTGGTGCGCACGTGACTGTGGTGGCACCGGAGCGGTGGACAATGCTTGCGGAATTTGTAAAGCATTTATGAAATAATTTATTAACGGTATCATTGCAGTTCAAACAAATCCAACGTGGCACACCCTTAAACCAAGCAGCAGCCATGTTGAAACTCTCAGGTCAGTCTGATCCTGATCCGCAGAGATATTTGAGGAACAGACACATACACACACAGACAGACAGAGATTCCTTGCTTTTATAGAGAGATTGCATTGTTGGTAATTGTACGCATGAGGTTTTAAAAAGGAAGAAAAATGTGTTGAACTAAAAAAGGTGATATCTCTGGTTCTGCTTTATCAATTTCATCTGTGCTTTTTTTTTTTTAACAAATGAGTCCAACAGTGCTATAGTGGTCCGTGTATCATCTGATCATTCAATTATTCCATTTAATCTGGAATAATCTACTAACATTTACGGTAATCGCACTGAACCCGCTATGACTGTGGATCAGACTGCAGTTTCACAATCAGACCCATACAAGACTTTTACAGTCAATATTCCTGGTAATAACCTGTAGGTATCAGAAAGATATCCTTCCAGATTTCAAAGTAAAGGACAACATGAGAAAAAAAGATATATATTGTTTCCATAAGTAGTCCATGATTCATATACTGCGGAACTTAGTACTTCCTAGACTACTTGCATGTATAATATGAAGTACCTTTAGTGTGTACTTTGAGTAATACTTTGTCAAAATCCTTAACAGAGAAGAAGATTAAGGAGATTTTACCCAACTTCGATGTGTAATAAAAAACGTATTTCCCATAAGTAGTCCAAGATTCATATACTGCTGAATTTAGCACTTCCTAGACTACTTGCATGAATAATATGAAGTACTTAACCCTAACCCTAACCCACAGTCAGAGCGGGTTTAGTACGACTACCGTATATGATTGTAGATTCGCGTGCTGGAAAAAAAGGTTCAGCTGATTTGACCAAGCCAATGCGAACCATGGCTGGCTTGACCGCAGTATATTTAGCGACCAGAGATGTTTTTTCTCCCAATGCTTTATTGAAAACGTAATTAGCGGCAAGAGATACCAGACTATACATTGAGCATGCGCAAAGCGTGGCCACACAGCAGAAATATACCGTGGGAAATGGTATAACAATAATGGAAAATGTAAATTAGATTCATTATTTTGTTTTGGTTTCCTTGTTTAGCATTTTTTCCTTTTTGGGCTGAAAATAGAAAAACAGACACCAGTTTTCAATGTTTGGTGCATACAGAAAAACAGAAAAACGAAATATTGACTAGTTTTTTCGTTTTTTGTTTGCCAAATTAAATGGAATAATTGAATGATCAGATGACACACGGTCCTATAGTACGATCCAAGTCCGATTAACCACTTTACAATACATGACCAACATTACACACAATGCAACAATGAAATCACTGGAGGCAAGTTATCAGATTACATGCAGCTTCGTCTGGGGCCACAAAAGGCTTTATAGTACTTTTTTCACATACAGTAGTACTACCCAAGACCTGCAAACTGACTTTAAAATGTGCAATATTGGTGGACTTGCCCTTTAAGCACGCCTGCAACTTAAAATTGCCACGATAAAAGGAAAGAAGAAATGAGACTGAAGGACAAGTACGCACAAGGAAGGTAGAAGATAATTAATACTTCTCCATGACCCTCACCACAGGAAAAAAAGAAAAGAAAACTTCTAAATTTTAAGCTATAAACTAAAGCGACAGAATGCATCTTTCTGGAGTAAGATAGCTATGGCCATCACATGGGGTTTTTGAATGAACAGAGCAGCTTCCAGCTCCATTTTTGTGTGCTTCAAGTTGAAAACCTCTCAACTTTTCATAAAGTCACTGGTAACGTCACCGCCATATTTTTTCTAGCAAACGATCGTATATTCAGTCATTCCGGGTAGAGGTGTGCATCTTCACTGCCCCCACGATTCGATTCAATTACGATTCACCAGTCTACGATGCGATTCGATTCGATTCTACGATGCATCTTGATGCATCTCGATGCATCTTCTTGATGCATCGAGATGCATTTCATCCTCAATTTTCTAATTACCACACATGGCTTTTTCATCAATTAACACAAACAGTCAGATAAATATGAACTCTTTATTTAGAAAGCTGCTTTTAAATTCAGATGTAAACAAATTTCACATTTTGTTAGATTAAGTTGTAAAGAAAAATATAATTATAGGCCAAGCCTACCAACATGTGTTTTAATTTTAATTCCTCCAAAATAAAGTGTTCTGTAAATTAAAGTGCAAAAAAACACTTGTTCCACAATACAGCAGCTCCAAGCGCACTCCCTGAACGTGGCAAACAAGACTCTGAGTCTGAACTCAGACACAGCAGACAAAAGCTCTGTAACATAGTGATGCGTATAAAAAAAGAATAGGCCTAACCTACTTAGATTCATGTGCAATTGTTCAATTCTCAAAAACAAAACATCAAAATCTTTTGCATTCACTTCCTGAATGTGGACAACATCAAACATGACTGAGTGAACTTGACACAGTATACAAAATGACTGCAACATATTACTGTTCCTCTCCTCTGTCTTCTCATCCTATTCTCCCACCCTCTAACACTACTCCTCCGAGTCCTCTGAGTCCTCGTCTTTCTTCTCATTGGGAATGTATAGGTTCTTGTGTAAGAACACTAGTTGATCCAGGTGCTCTGGTGCGAGAGAGCTTCTCTTAGCAGTGACTATTGTTCCTGGCAACTTTCTCACGGACTCGTCGATCTTTGGCTGTGCTGGGTCAGTAGTTTTCTTTCCGTTGTGACCAGAGGCTAACATTAGCTCAGCGTGCCATCGGCTAACGTGGTTCCTCATATTAGTCGTGTTACCGAAGTATTCGATTTTAGCGTGGCACGTTTTACAAATAGCATGGGTCTTGTCCAGTTGTCCTCGCGTCCCAGCAACTTCATAAAATCCGAAGTGTTCCCAGATATCCGCTTTTAAATTGTGTGGATTTTTTATCGCGCATCGGCTACCGCTACTGGTTTCCTCCATGTTGAGATGTTGGCTTTACTGTGTTCGCTCGCCTGTCCGTCCTTCACCCACAATGCAACTTGAACTTTCCAGCAGAAACGGGAAAGGCAATAAACATCGATTATGTGACGTTACTGCATCGATTCAGATTCATCCCATTAAGCATCTCGATGCATCTTTGAATCGATTATTTTCTGCACCCCTAATTCCGGGACTTGTCATCCATTGCCCTGGTAATCCAGAAAATGGAGAAGTTTGATCTGGCTGTGTCCGTCTATCCTGAGCTTTAACCAGATAAAAACTCTCGGAACAGAGACAAAAAGAATCAATTTCTGGAAGCAGAATGTTGTGGAGCCTCAATCCCAGGTGGTCATATATTGAAGCTCTTGACTGGCAGCTTGTGTCTGACACTAACCCATAAAGACGATACTTGACAAAATGGGGATGAGACTCAACAATTAACACTTTCTGCAGAAAGTGAAATTTTGTAACTTTGACATTGGGCATGTTATCACAATGCATTCTTGCTGTAATTTAAGCTTTTAAGATTTTTAAGACCCCCTCCATTAACAAAAGTGTCTAGCTGTTTTCATCCTGCACAGGCTCAAACATCACAGTGAATCTAACAAGAGTTTGGTGTACCAGCAGATTTTGTGAATCATAACCAGTCTGTATGATGTGAAAACATGAAACTTTTGGTGCACATACACAGAGAATGGACTTCTAGCTTACTGTTGATATAACTTGCTTTTGCTGTTCTCATTCTACCTAGCTTTTATGTGTCCTGCATCTGCAGAGACTTATAGCCAAACTTCTCCACAGGGTTCATTTAAGTTTCAGGGTATCCTTGAGGCTCACAAAAAGAATACTGACCAGCTTCATTTCTGCGGCAATGAGGGCATCCTCCACAGGGCGAGGCACTCTTTGGAAAAGATCAACACACAGCTCTTCAAACTCAGTCCTGGTCACCTTAGCTTTAAAGTCAATGTCATCCATCAAACCTTCCACCTGAAAAAAAAAACAAAAAAACACATTTATCACTGTAATGGTACTTTCAAGATTATCTGCACAGGGGTCTGTATCATTGATGTGATTTCTTAGAAGTAACATAAAACTGCAACATTTAAACATTCAAGACCTTAAAAACAGTGAATTATAAATAAGAATAAAAAAAAAAAAACAGTCGTAACATCTTAAGTCATTTTCCTGGTGCTGCAGATCGTTTATCACTTTGGTTTTAGTTGTGACATACATCATAACTGTGAGACGTACAACCAGCAGGAGGGCTGAGGGCTGACCGTGAGGGCTTCAGGTTAACATCCCTGGACTCACCTGAGCCATGAACTCCATGTTTGCACTAAGTACTGTCTTGAGCCTCTGAGCCTCTTTGAGGAGCTTGGCCATGGCCCGGGGGTTCTCCCTCACATCCTTCTTGCTCTTCTTCTGCTCATTGAACAGTTTGGCCAGGTGGTCCTGGAGCCGCAGGTCCATCTCAAAGCCCCCCAAACCACGGTCAAACCTACAGCCAAAACAATACAGAACTTATTTTAAGGACAGATTTAACTATTTTTTTGGTGATTGCTGTTTTAAATCATATGATAATCAAAATCAGGAAGCATTTAAAACATCTTATATACACTTCAAGGTATAGAAAAAAAAGAATAAAAAAGATGTTAACACTTATCTGTGGATATTAAGAGCTTTAACACATCAGGCAGGAATAGCCATTAAAGCTCTCACCCATTAAGAAAAGATAGTAGCCCCTTTCACACAGAGACGTCGCATTATCGCCGCAGCGGCGGTTCGCCAATTCTCCACCATTGGTCATTCACACAGAGCGAAGCATCTCCGCCTTAAAGACGAACCGCTGTGTAATTCACACAGAAAGTTGGCACTGCGGCTCCTAAAGAGGTGTGACGGTACATGTCATGATGATGACGACAACGTCTGTGTTTTTTTTCAAGGTGTCCTCCTGTCAGTCTAAACCTGCAAATAGTTTATAATCATATGGATGCTGTTATAATGTGTAGTGGTTGAGTTCTTGACCCACCAAACATCCTGGAAAGTGTCAAAATTACGCTTCTATCTCTAAATTACATAATCACCGTCAGTAAACTGGACGCTTGCTGACTGTCATTCGCGGGGACGGAGGCTGTTTTCTGGGGGGAGGTTCACTGAAATTTCGGTCAGGAGGGCTGACCGTCGCAGTGATTTTTTTTGTTTTTACAACAAACACTTAGTGAGTTATAGTTCTTGCCAGTGACAGAGGCTGTTTTTCGGGCAGTAATGTGACGAGGAGTCGGTAGGACAGACAGGAGGACAGACGCTTCTCCACGTATATCTATGGTATTTTTTTTCGTCATACAAGTTGCCAAAGAAAGTTCCAGTTACTACGTTACTTTTATTTGGTCCTGTAGCGTTGCTTTGTGGGACATTTCTCTTTATTTAGTTGAGTGAGGGACCAGGATAGTAATCAGACCATTCGATCGACATGCCCTCAATATGGCAGCCGGCTTATCCATTCACACTGTATCGGTTCACCAATTCTCTGATGCTACCTTCAGAGGCGGAGCAAAATTTCACCCCTCGCCGCCTCCGAGAAATTCACACACAGCGGAGGTGGAGAATTGGTGGAGGATCCCCAGTGTTAAATTACACTTCATCACCTTTATTTTGAACTGTGTTAAGGGCATTAAATTACCACAGTGGCTAGACCAATTTTTTATCATTACCAATTATCTATTAATTCATGTATATATTTTGCACTATTAATTATTAACATTTTGTTATTTAATCATATGAGATTCATTTAATATCAAACACTTCAGGAGTTAGTATACTAAAGACAAAGGTAACTTTAAAAAGGTAGCTGTAGCTCAGTAGGTTGAGTGGGTCATCTAGTAATCGGAAGGTTGCTGTTGGAATCCCAGCTCCCTCCAGCTGCATTTCGAAGTGTCCTTGAGCAAGATACGGAACCCCAAATTGCTCCTGATGAGCAGCTGACGTCTTGCATGGCAGCCTCTGCCATCAGTGTGTGAATGGATGAATGTGGCAAGTATTGTAAAGCACGTTGAGTGGTCAGTAGACTGGAAAAGCATTATAAAAATGCATAAAATCTGTATATGTAAATAGACCATTTACATTTATATATACATTATATTGCCAAAAGTATTCACTCACCCATCCAATTGGAAGCGCTTGGGAAAGTCAGAGCAACTCAGCCACAAAGTGGTAGGCCGTCAAATGACGGAGCGGGGTCAGCGGACGCTGAGGCGCATAGTGCGCAGAGGTCGCCAACTTTCTGCAGAGTCAATCGCTACAGACCTCCAAACTTCATGTGGCCTTCAGATTAGCTCAAGAACAGTGGGTATACAGCTTCATGGAGTGGGTTTCCATGGCCGTAAAGCATGCCGCCACTGGACTCTAGAGCAATGGAGACGCGTTCTCTGGAGTGACAAATCACGCTTCTTCATCTGACTCCATTGTGCCAAGTGTAAAGTTTGATGGAGGGGGATTATGGTGTGGGGTTGATTTTCAGGAACTGGGCTTAGCCCCTTAGTTCCAGTGAAAGGAACTCTAAATGCTTCAGCATACCAAGAGATGTTGGACAATTCCATGCTCCCAACTTTATGGGAACAGTTTGGGGATGGCCCCTTCCTGGTCCAACATGACTGTGCACCAGTGCACAAAGCAAGGTCCATAAAGACATGGATGAGAGAGTTTGGTGTTGATGAACTTGACTGGCCTGCACAGAGTCCTGACCTCAACCCGATAGAACACCTTTGGGATGAATTAGAGCGGAGACTGGGAGCCAGGCCTTCCCGTCCAACATCAGTGTGTGACCTCATAAACGCGCTTCTGGAAGAATGGTCAAAAATTCCCATAAACACACTCCTAAACCTTGTGGAAAGCCTTCCCAGAGGAGTTGAAGTTGTTATAGCTGCAAAGGGTGGACCGATGTCATATTAAACCCTATGGATTAAGAATGGGATGTCACTTAAGTTCATATGCGAGTCAAGGCAGGTGAGCGAATACTTTTGGCAATATCTTGTATGTGAGAACTGGCTCCCTGTCAAATTCATGCTCTAAACAAATTGCATGCTACAAAGTAACCTGTAGCTGCTGTAAGCCAATTCATTCTGTTAACCATGCAGCTAGTGGTTCCATACAACTTGGCTGTGTTGGTTTTTTACACTGCAAGCACAGGAGGTTTGGGCAATCAGTAGGAAGACCGAACAGACACGGCAGGGAATGTAATTGGGGAGTGGCACCATGATTGGCAATGGCGCAAACAGGCATCCTCCTGTGAATACAGCAAGACTGGGACTCACCCAACACCTCTTATCTGCAACTGGGGCTGGGTACCAGACTCCTTGGTTTTCACTGTCTGATAAGAGACAATGGTGGCAGTTGTGCTGCCGGACCCCATATCATAAAACATCACATTCTGAAAAGGGAACAAGATCACAACTTCAGGAAACTGTAGTCACTCATTAGTGAATAATTAATTATATTTATCATTCATTCATATAGCCTAAATATAATGCTGCTTTAAACAGTCTGAACAATATCAAATACATGATTCTTACCAAGTGCTCCACTAGAACATTGCAAAATACATTTAAGGATAGAATTCTCGATCTAGTATATTTCTGTTATAGTCAACTAATCTTTTGAAAAGACCACACCCAACAATGTGTTAGTCCACCTCTCAATATTCTGTGAGTTGGAGGGTTGCTGGTTGTGCACCTTAGGTGTTGCGTCTATATCTTTCCTCCTGAAGACCCCGTAGTTCAAGGCCACGGCAGTGTTGTCATTAATGAGTTGAAGAACCTTTAGACCTGCCATCTGTGCAGCCTGTAGGACTGCCCTGCGCTCTGCCTGGTTAAAGAAGGCCGGGACAGTTATCACTGCATCTTTGATTGGTTGTTCTGTGGGTTGGAAAGATTGGAAGGAGGAAGAAAGACATTAATATGCTTAACATACTCAAACATGCTACACAACAGTGCACCTTCTTTCACAAGCAGACTGACCTGCAAAGTCCTCAGCTAATCCACAAGAATAATTAAGAACCATCCCAAGGAGCTCTTCAGGCGTGTACTGCATTTCCCTGGTAGGAAAAGGGCAGATAGATAGGTCAGCTGTCCATATCTAATATAGTGTTTCATTCTATATTCTATTGATATTGTTCTTGCAGGTGGTACTATGATTCTGATGTTACCATGAAAACATACTACCAAAGCAAAGCTTCAGTACCTCATCATTTGACATGTTATTAGAAAAGATCTGTGATGATCAGCAATTCAAAAAAATAAAAAAACGTTTTGTTTAATCATCACATTTGCATGGCAAGGGGCACACCCAAATAGCATATTAATGTATATACCGTTTAGAGACTCAATGATAAATAAACAACTCCTTGTGACTTTGAGGTAAGGGAGATCACATGTTAACAACTCAATATGACAAATCAGACACGTATGATGGGAAATGAGGCAGGGAACAATTAAAGAGACTCACTCTGAATTTTTAAAGTAAACTGTGCCTCTAACTGGGTCCTCCTGAAGCTGATGCTCAGGAAAATGTTTCTGGTAGTGTGCCACTTGGAGACTGTTGTGCTTTTTACCCAGGAGGGTTTGGAGGCGTCTATAAACAGTCTTGGGGTTTTTCATAGACTGAAATGTACACAATATCTGGTCGTTAATAGCATATAAGTAAAAGATTTACTTTATATAATTTTGATATTTGAATAGTCCATTTACTATGGAAATGATATTTATCAAATTAAGATGGTATTTGAGAAGAGGTCATACCACTCCTAATGCACTGTCTCCAAAAAGTCTTTCATTTTCCTTGAGACTTACAGCCGTGGGTGTTTTCCTCCTCGACTCCCTGAAGAAAAAGACAACAGAAATATTGTTCAACTCTGAAACGTAGTTACCTCCACCAAGGAGGCCATGTTTTCACATGTGTTCATTTGTTTGTTTGTTGGTTTTGTCAGCAGGATTACACAAGAAACTACTGAACAGATTTCCATCAAACTTGGATGTAGGATGGGTCTCTGACCAGAATAGACACCATTGACTTTTGGTGTAGATGCAAATGAAAAGGGACAGATCCTGGATTTTTTTCTAAACAATTTGATTCATTTCTCAGAGAATAATACCTGGATCGTGATGAAAAAAGTCAAGTGTATGTAGGTGGTATCTATGATTAAGTACAATTTAATGCAGATCCTAGATCTGGTAGGCTTAAATTATTGTTGAGCAGTTATGGGTGGTTTAAAATTTTGAGTGATACAGGGCTATCAAGTTTGAAATTGGACTAGGATTGACTGAAATGTTGGCCCTTAATGAGGCATTTGCTCTTCTGAGTACCATTCTATGGGGCTTTTCCACTGGCACTTCTAGATGTGCCAAGTCACACCGCGCAGTGTTGATTTGATTTTCAAATTCCAGTTTTACTGTGCCAAGTTGAGCAGAGCTGCGCCACATCCAAAATGGACCTTTTCCAGAGTGCTGCCAAAAGTGTGCCAACACATGACGAGGCCCTGTGTCCCCCTAAAACATGCCTGTATTTTGCGATACTCAACTCATGTCTGTTTATGAGGAAGGAGTTCTGAAAAGTCTGTCAACTCCTGCTTCTAGCTTTTAATTTAATGTCTTAAACTGCTCTGTTGTCCCGGTTTCTACTTTCAAATATCTGCTGTAATTCAAAGTTTCATTATGTTCAATTTCAGCTGTTTTGGAAGAGGTGTCAAGTTACCGCTGGTGAAAACAACAACAACAACAACAACAACAACCACCCCTGAATTTGCTGCTTCATAATACAAGCTTTTATAAAACCTAAATTAAATGTGTTTACAACTGACTAGCAGATTCTTTGATAGTACTGCTGGGAGGAGGAGTGTTTAAAGCTGCTCCTCTGACCACTTACTAAGTACATCATCTGTTAAAGACACACCTTCAATTAGATAGCTCTCTTGTAATGGAGATGCAAATCCCTGCCATGTTGGGCTGACATGATAAGTCAAACAGAGTCAAATCGAGCAAGCCAACCAGCACATGTATATGGAAAAGCCCCATTAATTTCATGTTGTATACATTTTCAGATGCTTTTGTTGAGCATGCTCTTTAAGTAAGGAAACTGTGTACACACACTATT
Organism: Diplodus puntazzo; assembly: GCA_963678695.2. Lineage (NCBI taxonomy): Eukaryota > Metazoa > Chordata > Actinopteri > Spariformes > Sparidae > Diplodus > Diplodus puntazzo. Next base: position 19,917,532 of record OZ023167.1, on the reverse strand, counting down.
ATACTTGCTTGTATACTCACTTGTTGAGAACAATCTCCATTGGCACACCAGGTTTCACTATTGCCATTTTCATCCACTCACTGCCCAGGTCCAATGACATGACAGCTACAGTCACTGCAAACACAAAGACATGTGTTACAAAGCTGGTACAGGTAAGTTCCTGAGGTACCGTAGGGTTGCATTACCGACCCAGGTTATCTTTTTCCAAACGCCGCTCATTAACAGCTTTATGTATTCGTCAGTATGGCCGTAAAACTAGGCTATAGCTAAACAATGAGCCTGTCTTTACCAGATAAATCTTTTTGGGACAGGACTGCTCATCACAATAACCACAGCTTATTTTTTTTAAAAATATGTCAGTATATGCTGATGGATCATATTACCTGTGTGAGAAGGCAACATTGCCAGGACAAGGCAGAAGAGACCAATCAGCCCTAGCTTTCTGTCCCCCATGATGAGCTGTAAAGACAAACAAATAAAAAAACACTTAAAATCATCTGAGTGGATATACTGAGGTCATTCCTTGTCCTAACCTTGTTCATATATGGCCAGTATATCAGATTCTCAGCTTTGAGCCTTCTCTACACAGTACCATCAATACCAAACACCTTTTATGTCCTGCTCATATTTGTCCATCCACCTGCACTGCAGAGAAGATGTTTTTGTCCAGTCTCGTTACTTGTTCTTTTCATTTACTGCATGTGAGCAGGTGCAACCTCCAAGAGCACCAAGATGATCATCCACCAATCCTGCTCTCTGGGCTTCTACACTTAAGCTTAATGTATTCACGGGACTTCAAGGAAGAAGGGATGTTTGCATCATACCACTTTTGGTAAATATCCAAACACCATTTATGTTTCTTTAGTGCTAATGCGACTGTGATTAGCCAGGTAATGGTCAGATAATGTCCTGGCATTTGTCCAAGAATATGTAAATCATCTAATACACCAGACCCCACCCACACAGGTACACACAGTGTGCAAACACGTGGCATTAATATAACTGTCAAACTTTAATGTTGGCCTAAGCTAGCGTTTCACATTTATAAGTAGCAACTCTGCACTCAGAAAAGAGAATGAGAATATGTTGACAACTATTGTAGCCTTAAATTCAGATTGTGTCCATAAAATCCAAAACATTGTTTGAGGGAGACGACAACAGGCATCTGCGCAGAGACCTCTAGCCCCAGTTGAGGCAGTGACGCATAAATGCAAAATGGTTGCACAATTCAAACCCTCATCATTCAGAACAAATGTTTTTGCTTCCAAAAATCACTTAGATGACCTGGCTAGTCAAAGGATATGTTGCTCATGTGTATTAGCGATATAGCTAAGTTGGCTACAACAAATCATTTTAGCGTTGCATCATTCAATTTAAGAATCATTCAGTTCAAACACAACTGGGAAACGTGGACCATATTTGGACCTTCATATCTGCAAATCTAGTATTATGAAGAAAAAGCTCTTTTATAAGTTGACAGCTAAGTTACCGTTTGCTAGCTCACTGACAACCGTCAATATAAAAGCATGATTGACACACTGTGCTGTGGGATGAACTTACCTTTTCCTCAGTCGGCACGAACAAGACTTAGAAGGGGCTACCAACAGACTGTGCTTCTCCGGTCAAGTTGAGGAAATTGTGTCCCTGATTTTGTCTTAACTCTCTTTGTTGTCACACTTTATAGTTTCTACTTCCCCTTATTACCGGCTTGCTCTCGGCAGTCGGCCCCGGAACGCGGCGTCACCTCATTGGATCTACTCAAGCCCCTGCTGGAAGAGGAAATTGTCAAGGTAGCAACATCCAGAAATACTGTTTCCGGTTAGCGTTTAAGAGCAAAACATAACGTAGACAAAAGGAGAGGTGTTGTGAAAGGCTATCAGTTATTTTTGAGCTAGTATCAAATTGATGGTGAATGAAAATTTGAAGAGGGCTCTTAAACAATAAACAAAACAAAAATGTAAAGCACTTAACAATAACAAAATGGTGTGAATGTCATTTCAGAATTGTGCTTTAATACGTTAATCTGGCCCAAAGGGAAAACAAACACTAGTCCGGGAGACATATTAAAGACTGTGCGGTAAAGGCATGCTATCTTGGATATACTATTTCATAACAACATAAAACTGTTAGCAAAACACGACCATAACCAAATTACTAGCTATGTACGTACTCTTGTTTTGAAGGGTGAACTCCCTTGCTTCCGCAAATTAACTGCGGTTGCAGTGATGCCTTGTGCAACTACAAGCCGCTCCACGCACTGCCCCATGATTGGGCCACGTGAGGTGAGTGACGTCGACTTCTGTCTACATCCAATTGGTCCACGTCCAGATAGTGGGTGTAAATTAAATGACGACATTTCCAGGTAAAATCTGAGCAAACAGTTTGGTTAACCTAAAAGTAGATGATTTAATTCATTGTTTTTTCACTCACTTTATTTTGAGTGAGCCCATTACTTCCATTAACAGTGTATGTTGTTTACTTTAAAAGTGAAAGGCGTTTTAATTGTTTGACTCTGTATTTTCAGCAGTGCCGGCCCTGACCAATTTGGTGCCTTAGGCAAGATTTTAGTTGGTGTCCCCTTGCATTGCAGTCAATAGGCGAGTTCAAGATCACGCAGCACTGCCTAAATCGTGATGCATGCTGGTAAAAATGTGTCCACGATCATAGACATATACATAGGCTGTGTCCAAATTCAGGGGCAGCATCCTTGGAGTGCGTATTTGAAGTGCAATTACGTCACTAAGCCGCGTGAAGCCTGTCCAAATTCAAAGTGTCCTCCAAATGCTCCCCACAAATGCCTTCTTCTTTTGCCTGTTCCTGGAGGACACACCGCTACTATCCTTTGCGGCTACAAATTGCCCAAGATTCATTGCGCGCCCAAAGAGAAGACATGAATAAATAAACAATGGCGACCTCAAGTGGCGCAGATCTCTCATTTAAATCTAAGTACTGGGTCTATACTCGGTTTTTACTCATTTGAGCGTCAAACGCCAGATGTGTTAAACTTCAAGGGACCTTAAAACCTCAAAATATCAGTTAAAATACGTTGGTCATGCTCAACTTAATGCCTTTTACTTTCAACCATTAGACGTTCAGAGGTTGACTTATATCTTATATTGTATTGTGACTGTGGAGATGTTGTAGACTCGTTTTACTTCAAGTACATAAATGGACCAAGATGAACAGATTTAGATCAGGCTGTGATCCGTGTAAAGTCTAGTTGGAATAAAGAGCTGAGTTTATGATTATCTTTATGATGATTTTATATATATATATATATGTATATATATATATATATATATATATATATATATATATATATATATATATATATATATGCATGTATATATATACATGTATATATATATATCAGTGGCGGCTGGTGACTGAAAAAATTGGGGAGGACAGAAGGAAAACCAGTCCACGGTGTCATGTTATTTTATACAAGTCAACTACTTATCCCTACTTTCTTATATCCAATGAAAATTAAGCAATAAAACAATGACTTACAAAACTTCTTTAAAAAACATTTTATTAAATGGCTAATATACAAGACAAAAAAATACCAATGTGTACCCCTTCCAGGATTCAAAATGTGCTTATATTTCCTTTGAAACCGATTTCAATATCGCTGAAAACTCCATTTTTCTTGTCCGAGCATGGCTGGCAGTGAAAGCTGTAAAATACATGAAAGTATTAAATGTGAGGATGAATTTTGGGAACTGTTATTGGACCAACCTGCTGTCAATCTAGTATTCTGGTTGCTGATTGGTAAGGGAGGACGTCCTCCCTTAGCGCGTCATTTTACGTGCCTTAGCCAATCATAGATCAGCATGAAAAAATCCTAAATGCATTGGCTGTGTCCAAATTCAGGGGCAGCATCCTTCGGAGTGCGTATTTGAAGGGCAATTACGTCACTACGCCGCCCGAAGCCTGTCCCAATTCAAAGTGTGCTCCAAATGATTGCGCGCCCAAAGAGAATGAATAAATAAATGAATAATGGCGACCTCAAGTGGCGCAGATCTCTCATTTAAATGTAAGTATTGGTTCTATACTCAGTTTTTACTCATTTTATCGTCAAACGCCAGATATGTTAAACTTCAAGGGACCTCAAAATATCAGTAAAAATACGTTGGTAATGCTCAACTTCATGCCTTTTACTTTCAGCCATTAGACGTTCAGGGGTTGACTTGTATCTTATATCGTATTGTGACTGTGGAGATGTTAGAGACTCATTTTACTTCATGTACATAAATGGACCAAGATGAACAGATTTAGATCAGGCTGTGATCCGTGTAAAGTCTAGTTGGAATAAAGAGCTAAGTTTATGATTATCCTTATGATATATATATATATATATATATATATATATATATATATATATATATATATATATATATATATATATATATATCGCACATATATATATATATATATATATATATATATATATATATATATATATATATATATATATATATATATATTAGATATATTAGAACTCTTTTTGTCTGTTGACGTGACACAAACATCTTTTACATTTCATTGTGTTTTAGGGAGCAAACAGAGAGCTTCATCACTGTCCGAGGTCAGAACAACATTAGTTCACAGGGCGAAACATTCCGCTGGCTGGATGGATGGGAGTAAGGCAATAATATATCATAATAAATAATAAATAGCTGATTTGTCAGTCCTGATGTCACTTTTTGTAAATCTTTGCATCCCTGTGTTAATGTGATCTTGTGTTGACCTTTTCTGTTGCTTCGAGGAGGATGAAGGAGGACATGAGGCTGCAGAGGATGGAGAGGCTCTTCTCTGCTCCAGAGGACAATCCTCACATTATAGCTGTTGTTATTTAGTTAATGTATGGGTTCTGTTTAAATTATTTGTTCATAATTGCTCATTTTATATAATTCATTAAATAAAATATTGTTCTATTGTTGCACGTTGTCTATTCCATTCAGTATTTACAGCTTAAGAACAATTTATACAGCAAACAGCATCAAGTGCAACTTTTCAGGGACAACAAGGGATTGAATGTTTTATTTTATCATTAATGTCTAAACGTTTACAACTATTTGCAAAATTACAGCATAAATAACTATTTACAGATTATTATTCACTATTAACAAAAACAATTATTATTAAAATCAATATTAAAACAGTTAGAGATGATGGACAGTAACAGGCTGAGCAGGAGTCCCTGCAGTGCTGCTGGGCTGGATGGTGTCAGTGGGACATCATCTGGGTCGGTACTCAGGGTGTTTGGGGGTCCAGTCTCCTCTGTCCACCACATCCTCCATCAGCTGGGTCTGCAGTTCTGACTCCATCCACAGCTGCCATGTCACTGAGAATGTTTTAAGAAAGAGGCAAGAATTATAATTTCATACTCTAATTATAATAATAATAATCATAATAAATTACAACAAACAAAACTATCTGCCAACATTTTAAATACAATGCCTTTAAAATCATAATAAAACCATATGTGGCGATCAGCAGTTTATATGTCAGCATTAACGTAATGTATCAGTATGTTAATGACTCCAAACTGTTAGCTAGCTAATAATGATAATATTGATAACATTACTGTGGGATCAATAACAGGTTTACCTCTCCACGGTCCTCTCAGCCGGAGATAAACCAGCCGCTTCTCCTCTTCCTCTGGAGAAAGATTAAAAAGGAAATCAGGAATTCCTGAAGCTCGAACAGATCTGACAGTCAAACTTTACTCTTCTTGTCATTTTTGCGGACCTGGGCTGTATAAATAGTGGCGTACGGGTAGGGGCGGGATCATCTCGCAACCAGGAAATGCTGAATGCTGAATGCTGAATTTGGACACAGCCATTGAGTGAATGGAAGGAGATCCCTCCCACGGAGGACAGAAGCCCTCCGTCCTCCTCTAGCCCCCACCTTCCTGCTCCCTGGTCCTCTCACAGACTGCTCTGTCTCCTCCGTCTGCAGCCAGGCATGGACTGGCCATCTGGCGTACCGGGCAATGCCCGGTGGGCCGACGCACATTTTTGGGCCGGGCTGTCATAATTTAATCAAAAATGTATGTTATAAATCATTTTTATCGAACGCGACGGCCCATTGGTTGAATTTTCTTGAAGGACATTGAGCTATTTCAATGAAATCTCTCAGCTCTCCTCTTTTTTTTTTTTTTTTTATTTAAATCTTTTCTAAGAGCACAATTTAGAGGGGACGGCCCATTGGTCCATCTTCAATATAGACAGTGGACTGAACCAATCAGGATATATCGTACGAAAGCGGCCCCACCCCTCCCTGGCTGTCAGCTGTAACTTCTGCTCGTTTCACTGTGTTGAGCGTGAGGAGTGGCAACGTGGAGCAACCATAGAGTTGCGTGCTAAGAGAGTGAAGAATCTCACTGTGCTGCAAAATGTGCTAAAATCCCAGACATGTGCGCTGGAGGGGCTGCTGTAGCCTCCACGTCCTCTGTGACAGCAGTGCTCCAGCAAGGACAGGTGGAAGGTGAAGACAGCAGCAGCGGGCAGGGAGAGGAGCAGCCAGAGATGCAGGCTGACTGACAGGGACAGTGTAGTACAGCCGGTAAGCAGGTAGTAACGTTAGGATAATACAGGGACTGTGAGGTGATGGAGGTAACGTTAGCTCTATTACATGTAGGCTAGAGTTCTCAACGGGTCGGACCGGCCCGACAACCCGACCGGACCCGCGGGTTCAGGCCGGCTTCGCGTGTGGTGAAGAGACAATTGATGCTGGTATGTCGGGCTGCGTCGGGTTCGGGCTTAAAAACCCGCTGGCCGGGTCGGTTTGTAATTTTCAGGCCCCTTGAAAACTCTACTTACATGAGAATGATGAGCAATGACGATTGATTAGTATCAATATTAATTGGTATTGCATAGTTCACAAAATCTGGCAGCCACGACACCTTATTCTGATAAAATAGCAAACGGTCAAGGCTGAGAAGTGTTGGATGAGCAGCAAGTGTCCATTTTAGGCTCCATCATGGCATTTTAGATATTTAGGTTAAAGGTGTGTTGACAGGCTGCATAGTAGTTTGAATTTGTTGCAACCCTCTATGCTGTGGTTAAACATGTTTTAAAAAAACAGATTTTAAAACTGCTAAATGATAAATAAAAGCTTTGCAATTTAAGCATTACTAAAGTAAGTGTAAAAAAAAGTATAAAAGTATTATTAGCAAAAGGCATGCCCACATTGAATAAGAGTAACACAGTGTTAAATGCTTTTAAGACAAGTTGCTTTGCATGAGTTCATAAAACAGCCCTGTTTTTAGCCTGATAAAAATGCATGTAATATCTTTTTAAAGGAAGGGGCACCTTTTAACCTGGAGAATTAGAATTGAGCTGCTATATCAGGGAAATTCAGAAAATACTTATTCGAGATGATTTCAATAAAAAGGATAAAATAATCAATTGAACTACACAGAGCAGACAAAAGTGGTGGAGTTAACAATAGACGCTAAACGTCTGAGATTTAGGATGCTGATGATACATAATGCTTGAAGTAGAATATACCTAAGGAGGTAGAACTATGTGTTGAGTAAATGTACTTATTTGCTTTCCACAATGGTTCTTTGACAGACTTCTAAAGACCTAGTTATAGGATTGAAAGGGTTTGTGAGCGTTTTTCCAGTCAAGTCAGTAAACATATGCACACCTCACAATAATTAAAGTTGGGTTTGGGATAATAGTAAAATACATTCCTTCGGGGAACACATACATAAATAACAAGTCGGATGTGCTCCGCTAATTATGAGGGGCCGGTCTGAGCCAAAAATGCCAGGGCCGATTTTTTGTCCCAGTCCAGCCCTGTCTGCAGCTATCGCTGTTGAAACGTTTTAAGTGGATTTTCTTCCAAAGAAGAAACTTTTTTAATTATATATATATATATATATATATATATATATATATATATATATATATATATATATATATATATATATATATATATATACATATATATATATATATATGTAAAAATAATATTTTATAAATGATACTGAGATTTGGTAATGATTTATTTCAAGCAGTTACTCTTTCTTTAAAAAAAAATTGCTCTTCCTCTTGCCTCTCAAAAATAGAGGAGGACCAACCTCCTCTGCCTCTATGGACGAGCTCTGATAGCTCCTCTGATATATATATATACAATAGGCGGTTTGAGGGGGGATAAGAGGGGATGGCGTCCCCCTTGTTAGCAAATTTACCAAAAAGCATCCCCCTTGTTAATCTGCCATCAGTCTCCATCCCCTAGTAGCAGATAGTGTGTTACAAATCACACGCGACCGGGATCAGCTCCGACGCAGTGGGGTGTCAAGCCGGGCTCGGCTACTTTGCGAGTCGGCTGCCCGGTTTAGTTTTGACGAAAGCCGTAACAAGCTAAACAGAGCAGATCGCGCTAACAGGAAGTCACAGGAAAGGCAAAGAGCATCCGGTCAATTTTCAAAATAAAACACCATGTGCAGACTCCCGATTGTATAACAACGAAAAATTACCAGATCAACAAAGTCGGACAGGCAAAAGGCTGCTGAAACGTTTTCGCTATGAATCTTGTTCTCTATATACATTCATGGTATGATGCCGTGCGGAGGGCGGAATAAAACCTGTAGCAGATTGTTGAAGAAAATCATTCAAGTCCTGTTGAGCAGTTTGCTGTGTGTTTTGTGTTTATTCAAAGAATACCGGTAAACTTGTGAACCGACAGACACAGAGTGGGTCCGAGCCGGTGAGTCGACCCAGAGCAAATGAAACAGTCACATTTTATACAGTCAGAACAAAGAATGGCAGACTCAATCAACAGGTAAACAAAAGGGGGTGCCAAAAGGGAGGAGTCTGCTCTTTGGAGGGAGTGAACAGCAGGGGGTGCGGGGAGGTATGGGGGCACACATTTAACATAGTGATCAAACCAGGTCCAGACGTCTCTTGATTAACTGGTGTTACGTAAATGTGTATCCGCAGGGTGCAGAAGACAAACAGAAATCACCATTTAGGTCTGGTAGTCACAGGGCTCTCTCCAGACGTTGCTTCAAGATGTGTATTTTCTTCCTCAAGATGCACATGTTTATTTTCAGTAATGTTAAAGTTTTTTCAGAGACAAGTTTTTTCTTACAGTTTAATATGTGCAGTCATTATTGTCAGCTATTTATGTTCTAAAACTAAATGTTCCTTTTTGTAAGTGTTTTTAGTGTGTCTGTTCAGAATATAGTGACTTATGTTGTGTTGGTAATTGTCATTTTTGTGCTGGTTTATAGTTTAACCATTAGTGAGATAGATGTTACATTTCCTGACATCAACTGTTTTATCCCCTTTCTGCTGGTGTATTTGTAGTTTTTAAATATAAGGTCTCCATATTGGACAGTATATATGCTGATACTGATATATCTGTGATAGGCTAATATTGGCCAATAAAATCGGGCAACAAATAAGTCAGTCGGGCTCTACTATTTTGCACAATGTTCATTGTGTGTCCTTCAAGGAATTTAGATGGTAAAAAGTTCCAAGGAGTCCTGTAATTTAGAATAACCCTGCTTGAAGTTTATTGTGAGAAATCAGAAAACCTGAATAAACTCAGTCCACTGCATACAATTTAAAGGTGTATTTACTCATTAGTTTAATTCAGTTATAAAAAGACAAGTGTAGTGGGGAGAGAAGGAAGATAACTGGATAAAATGGAACTGTAGAATTAGAAATGTCACAGTTATGGTTAAGATGTCCTGCAACAACGTCCTTCGGGACGTGTACATAGGGGCAGGGTGGTGCTCACATTGGACCATCCCCCTTGTTAAAAATTAACAAATCACCTACTGTATATATATATATATATATATATATGTACAGAATATGTATATGTTACAGAACCAAACGAAGGTAACGTAGTAACTGTAACTGTCTTTGGCAACGAGGAAAAATAGCGCAGCTGTACGTGGAGAAGCGTCCTTCCTCCCGCCCGTCCTACCGACTCCTCGTCATATTTCTGCCCGATAAACAGCGTCTGTCACCGGCAAAAAAAACTTTAACTCACCGAGTGTTTATGATGAAAAAAAATCTCCGCGACGGTCAGCCCTCCAGACCGAGAATTCAGTGAACTTTACCCCGGAAGACAGCCTCCGTCGGGTTTTGATTGACAGGGGAGACACCGGGGAAACACGTCATCATCATGACGTGGACCGTCACGTCTCTTTAGGAGTCGGTGCTTCACTCTGTGTGAACAAACAACGGCGGAGAATTGGCAAACGACCGCTGCCGTGTTATAGCTCATAGGGCTGATCTGGACTGGAATTTGTGTCGCGATTCTGCCTTCTCACAGCGCGAGACAGGTTCGTGGATCTGAGTGTCGCGATTTCAGCTTCGATACGTGTATCGTTACAGCCCTAATAAATATATATATATATATATATATATATATATATATATATATATATATACATCTACATATATATATATATATATATATATGTGTAGCCAGCTGAACAAGAGACCAAGACTGTTTTCAGACTGTTTAGACAGTGTTTTATTATTTTGTATGGGATTGTTACTGTGTTAGCAGTTTCTTTTTGTTTAGGTGACACTGTCACTTTAAGAGCTGCGCAGCAGTAGGTTGCGTGAGATCGCGGGGGATCATGGGAGGTCACGAGTTCCCGTGCAGAGTTTAATTTTTTTTATTGAATGATAAT
>OZ023167.1:19763415-19906760 GCA_963678695.2 Diplodus puntazzo | reverse complement strand
TCCATTATCATAGCACTGACCCCTGCAATCTATCTATCTATCCCATGCTCACCTAGTGATTGTTCCACCATTGTGGCGATTTCCTCTCCTATCTTTTTTGAAAAGTCCTTAAATTCAAGGAAACGTTCATTTATTTCCCACACACCCTCAGGTTTGACTGACATACCTCAGCAACAGTACATTTTGCTCCAAGTTTGACACATCTGGGGTTGCATCACACATTATGGAATAGAATGTTGTTTCTTGCCTTTCCCTCAAAATAGTGTTTAGGACACGCTGAGCACAAAGTTCAATAAATTCGTTTTGGCTTTCAGGTGAAAGTTAATGAGCTCCCTGTTCCCTGTGCTCTCTAATGTTTTGTAAATGGTCATTTAGGATATTGTCATACTTTGCCAACAGCTCAATTATGCCAAGAAAATTTCCATTGTCTGGCTCATGTAGTGTATTTGTGCTGCCCCTGAATGGCAGATTCCTGAAGGCTAAGTACAGTGTTATGTAAAAGGTGGGAGCTACCGGTGTTGGCTCCCTCCCTTACTTGCTACTCAGAGGAACAGACCACGCCTCAAGTCTCTCTCTCTCTCTCTCTCTCTCTGTCAGAGTGCATGCTGGGAGATTGGTGGTTGAGAGTGCGGTGAGTTTGAATGGTTTCTCAAACTTTCTTCTTTTCATCCTGTATTTACTGTATGATTATAGTTGTTTGTGGTTATTGTTAGAGTAGTTTGGTGTGTGTGTGTGTGTGTCTGGTGGTTGTTTGGCAGACATCTCGTGTGCCTCGCGAATGAATAAAGCTGTGGTGGTGTTCCTGAAGAAGCAGGGGTTTGTCCATCAGCTCATAGAGAGTGGCCTAAAAGTCAACAATGAGTTCATACAAGTTTCCCCGCTGGCGGTGCCTTCCACTCGCATAACCGTGTCCGGGGTCCCTCCGTTTATCTCCAACGAGGCGCTTGAGAAAGAGCTAAAGCGCTTCGGGAGGTTGGCGAGCGGGTTCCGGTGTGACAGTTTAACTGGCGTTTATTTTAACTGGCGAGGGTCCCAGACGTGCTGGAGGTGTGGCTTGAGAATCCCGTCTGGAGAGGGGTCCTCGGCCATGTCCGCTAACCGGCAAAAACATACCGATCGCCCTGCTTATCGATCCGAGTCATGTATATGCATGTTCGTTGTGACGTGGCTTGAACACTTCTATTCCACAAGGAGATGCCGGGGTCTGCGACTTGCAGACCGCTGTTAGACGAGCGCTACAGAGCACACAGTGACAGTGTAGGTGACTGTGACAATGCCTGTCCGAAAAAAAACGCAACCGTCTATAAATCGTCCACAAGTGTGTTGTGTCGGGCTTATATCTTTGTCGTGAATATCTGCACTCACAAACAACTCATGGGTGGAACAGTCTGCGGCATTTGTTCACATCGACTGGCTCGAGAGCAGCGTGGAGACGCTGTTAGCTGTGGCGTTGAGAGCGCAGCGTCCAGGTTAACTTGTGACACCTGTCACCATCGAGTATTTCTTTCATTCCGCACTGCGTTCAAATGGTTACTGAATGAAAGCCACCGTTCCCAGCCGCATACATAGTTATTAAACCGAAGTCAAGTCGATATGAAACCTGTATAATGTCATACAGCCTGCTCGTCAAACAGTCTGCAGTGTGTTTTCTTTTTTTATTTTTATTTTTTTCATTCAAAACTTTATTGAAAGTTGCCAGCACGTACAAATGCATATCAACAATACAATTATGCTGGTGTAACACAGAAGTAGAACAAAACATTTACATTCAAAGGGAAACAACGTGAAAGGTGACGAAAAAGCGAAAGGGAGAAGAGAGAGAGAGAGAGAGAGAGAGAGAGAGAGAGGGAGAGAGAGAGAGAGAGAAATAATAATAAAAAGAGTGCGAGAGTATGGCAATCAGTTTACGTAAACACTTTATAAGTACAGCATACATTAAGAGTTTTGATGGCTTTTTTGTTCTTTGAGGGGGAAATCGTTGAGATATATTGTTCCATTTCTTTTAAAAACACAGAGAAATTTGTTTTTTTGTTTGTGAATTTACACTTGTGAATGTGAAACTTTGCTAGCAGTAGAATTAGATTAACAAGAAAGAAAGCATTCTCATCTTTGCTACTGTGATCACAAGCACCAAATAGAACATTTTTATAGTATAAGACAAAGTCTGGGAAAATGCAAGCAACTATAAATGTATTAATTTCATTCCACAGTTCACGAGTAAACTCACAGTACCAAAATAAATGAGAGCATGTTTCAGGAAGAGATTCGCAGAAGGAGCATTTTACATCAATGTCATTTTTCAATTTTTGTAAGAAGTGTTTGACTGGATAGAATCTGTGGATCAGCTTAAATGAAACTTCCTTTACCTTATTAGTTAGAAGAAACTTCTGTGGCAATGACCAGACTTTTTTCCAATTAATATTACTAACAAAATTGCTCCAGTAAAATGTTGCTGTAGGAACAGAAACCAAATCCCCCTGAAACAAGGCTCTCACTTTCGAATTCATACCTTTATTGAGAGAAAAGCAGAGTTTACCTAATGAAGTTTCTAATGGATCAGAAGGTGACAATGACAGGGGTGGAGAGTGGTCAGCATTCTTAAATAATATACATAAACCAGATGGTATTGCATCAAAAACTATAGAAAATTCTTTGGGAGTTACAGGTATATTATATCGGGCAAGAAATTCAGAGTAGTTGTACAGAAGTCCCCTACTATTAAATAATTGACTGACCAAAAGAATACCATTGTTGAACCATTTATCATAAAATAGTGACTTATTCTTGTATAGGATATTACAATTATTCCAAATATAACATCTTTGTGGAGAAAAATTGTGCTTGTAAATCAGCGCCCATGCTAAAAGTACCTGCTGATGGAAGTTGGAGAGTTTAAGCGGAATTTTCTGAATATTATAATTACAGAGCAGAATGAATTTTAGGCTACCTAGATGGGAAAAGACATGGTGAGAGATAAAGTTCCAAATAGAGGTCGGATTTTTTAGATATTGTTTAATCCAGTTTATTTTAAACGTATTGTTGAGTGAGCTGAAGTCTATAAAGTTTAGCCCACCTTTACCATATTCATTTAGAGCAACAGATTTTCGCATGTAGTGTGTTTTGTTTTTCCATAAGAAGTTGCTAAGCATCCTATCAACAGATTTACATATGGAATTATTCACAGACAATGACTGAGCAGCATAGGTTAGTCGCGAAATTCCTTCTGCCTTAGTGAGCAGAACTCTGCCCTTTAGAGACAAGTCTCTCTGTAGCCAGTGGTTGAGGACTTTTTGGGTTTTTTCAATAATTGGAGTCAAATTTGAAGTGCTTCTCAGCTTCCTATCTTTAACAATCTGAACACCAAGATATGTGACAGAATCTCTCACAGGAATATGAAAAATTGAGGACACTGTGCAATTATTTACTGGTAACAGTTCACATTTGTTAAGATTAAGATAGAGCCCAGATGCTTTAGAGAAGGACTGAACAGTTGTGACTGCGACTGACACTTGAGAGGCATCCTTAAGAAGTAAAACTGTATCATCTGCCAGCTGGCTGATAATTAATTCCCTATTGGCAATAGTAATACCTTTTAAAGGGCTGGCTTTAACTTGTAGATTAAGAAGTTGTACAGATAGAAGAAAGAGGTATACAGACAGAGGACACCCTTGACGGACGCCGCGATTTAAAGGAAATCTTGGAGAGGTGCCATGACTTAATTTAATAGAGCTATTTCCATTTGTATATAAGGTTTTAACCGCTTTACAAAAGAAATGGCCAAAACCAAATTTGCTTAGAGTTACCATCATAAAGTCATGCTCTAAGGAATCAAACGCTTTATAAAAGTCTAAGAAAAGAATATAGCTGTTATCTTGAATGAGATCCGAGTAATCTAATATATCTAAAACTAGCCTTACATTATTAGAGATATGTCTGTTTTGCATAAAACCTGATTGACATTCATCTATTACAGTATCTAGTACAGATTTCAGCCTGTTAGCTAGTACAAGTGCAAAAATTTTGTAATCGTTATTTAGTAAGGATATTGGGCGCCAATTATCTAATATGAGGTGATCTTTCTTAGGTTTAGGAATGAGGGTGATAAGACCTTGACATAATGTAGGGGGGAGTGAACCTCTGTCTCTACTTTCTGTATATACTTCTTTTAGAAATGGGGCTAAACTTTCACTGAACTGCTTATAGAATTCGGCCGTAAAGCCATCTGTTCCAGGTGATTTATTGATCTTTAAATGATTTATAGCGTCGATGATTTCATTCAATACAATAGGGCGATCGCAAAAAATACTGTCTGCTTCACTCAGCTGATTAATATCAGGAATAGAGTCAAAAAAGTCCGAGCTAGATTGATGGCAGTACTTGGAGGTATAAAGATTACTGTAAAATTCAGCACAATAATTGGCTATTCTCTTTTGATCTTCAGTAATTAACCCATCCAATTTCAATTGTTGTATAGTATTGTTTTTAGCCTGTTGTTTTTCTAATCTGAAAAAGTAGGCAGAGTTCTGCTCACCTTCTTCGAGCCATCTTCTACGCGTTCTTACAAACGCTCCTTCAGCTTTTCGCTTGTAAATCTCATCCAACCCATGCTGTTGCTCAGTAAGCTCAATCTTTTCTGACTCACTGAGAGTCTCTAGTGGTTTGGATGATAAAGAAGTAATCTTAAGTATTATGTCATTTTCTTCTGCTCTTCTTAATTTTGCTAAGACACCACTGTATTTTCTCAGATATTTAGCAATCTCATATTTCATTAATTCCCAATTGTTGCTATATACTTTTTCAGTCAGAGCTTTATTCCAATACTGTCTGATCAATCTTTCAATTTCAGTAGTTACATCTTTATATTTAAGAATGGTGCTATTAAGTTTCCAGTATGAGGATTTAGCGGAGGAGGGAGAAGACAAAAAAGGAATATTTATACTGATAGTTTTATGATCAGATAGCGGCGAAGGTAGAATGTCTGTTGAGACATTTTTCAAATCTTTAGAGACCAGCCAATAATCAATAAGTGATAAGCTAGACATTGACTTGTTGTGCCATGTATAACATTTCTTTGATACATGTGTATCTCTCCAAACATCAGTTAAAATAAATCTATCAATAAACTTCTTCAAATGAGAACTGGAGGAGTCGACTTTCCTCGGTGGCCACCTGTCCATTTGATTATCCAGTGTAATATTGAAATCTCCACCAAGTATTATTGGAGAATTTGGAAATTTTGAGAGCCAGTGGAGCAGTCTTTTTTCTAATGTATCAATATAAGTGATATTTTCTGCTTGTGAATTAAATCCATACACATTAACTAAAATGTACTTTAAATTTGCAATCTCTAGAACAAGGAATATAAAATGACCATCTTTGTCACAATCTGAAAGTAAAACTTTCCCATTAAAACGATTTCTCAAAATGCAAACACCGGCTGAACGTTCTGACCCATGGGACATCCATAAATCCCCCCCCCACTGAGACCTCCAAAAACTAAGATCTTGTTCAGTTGAGTGGGATTCTTGTATAAAGCAAAAATCAGTGTTATACTGTTTGCAATATAGAAATGTAGCTTTACGTTTGACATGGTTTCTTAGGCCTCTCGCATTCAGTGCAATAATAGACATGGACATGAAGGAAGAGAAGGAGAGATAGAAAAGTAAAGTAGAATTAAGTGCTAGACCAAGTAAAGCGAATTTACGGTCCTTAAAAGTGTACTTACTAATCAGGAGATGAGAAGGGCAAACCCTTTTTTCTTTAAACGGTCGCGAACCTATAGTGCGGTTTCAAGTAAAGTAATAACCTGAGGAGACAGTAAAATATATTCCCTGTAGCAAATATCCTCTTACAAAAAATAAACCAAGGCACTTTTTTCTTCTCTTTTAAACAGAGGTAGGAGCATTTTTAGGTAGGTAAACAACTAACAGCTGCATTAAACTGTACTTAGAAAATACTTTTATAAAGCACATGTATATCTTCAAAATGATACTACAGTAAAATAAAAATAGCAGCTTTTAACTTGAAGGTACCTCACTCCTTACTAGCATTGCCTTGCCATTGAAATTCAATGCCAACTGTATATATATATAAAAAAAATAAAAATAAAAAAAAAAACCCACAGGCATTATTCCAGAATAGAGAAGAAATGAAAGGTCATAATGCAAACCTTACTGATAACACCTCATTGGCTCACCAGTCACATTTCTATGGTGGGAAAATTTCAGTTCCATTTACAAAAGCACGGTCACCAACGAAGAAAGCCAGCTTGTTTTCTTTACGTGCCTTTTCAACAGCAGGCCACAGCTGGTTCCTCTTGTGTCTGTCCTCTGCCGACAAGTCCTCTGCTAGGTTCAGGTTGTTGCTCTTCAGGAAGGATGATTTTTTCGCCGCACGCCAGATGGCATCTCGATAAATTCGGGAGGTGAACTGCATTATGATGCCTCTGGGTTGGTTGTTGGTCGGCTTCCTGGGCCCAAGGCGATGTACCGTATCAACGACGTCTGGTAGTTTATCTTTGGCCTCTGGAAGAAGAGCCTGGCACACCTGGATGACTTCTTTGCGCACGTCCTGCTTTTCCTTCTCGTCTAAGCCATAGAGTTTCAGGTTCCAGCGGCGGGTGTAGCTCTCCAGGTGAGCTAAGCGTTTCTCTCGTGTGTCACGGCTCGCTTCGTGTTCTTTAATCTTTGACTCGATGTGATCAACTCTGTGCTTAATGGTCTTTATATCGGCACAGATAAACTCAAATGCTTCCGTGAGACCTGTAATCTGTGTAGCATTTTCTTTGACCGCTTCTTTGACTTCTGCAATCACACTTGAGTTGTTACTAACCATCTTTTCCAGGGCGTCCGCTCTGTTGTTTATCAGCTGTGAGAGAGTGGAAAACTGGGAGAGGATGGTAGCTGTCTCCGTGTCTTCAATTCTTCTCTGCTTAACTGCAGGAGGCTTAGTTGGTGTAATGGGAAGAGGTGGAAACTCTTCTTCCATAAATGATACCTGTACTTGGCCGTTATCCGCGTCGAAGTAGTCATGCATGCTGTCAATAAGTGTATTCTTGGCTCCAGTTAGCCCGTCAGTAGCGGGGGGCGTGGGCGTAGCAGGTTTGCTAACAGAGTTAGTGGGACTCGCTAGCATCTTTAATGCATCGCCTTTTCTTTTGTCAGAGCTTCTCACTTTGGGCTTTGACATTTTCCAGAAGTAGCCGGGTAAAGATACTGTCGTTATCAGTTAAGGTTGTTCGTCTGTTCGCACTCTACACTTCTTAAAAAACAGTTAGGTTTGCGGAGCTCATCCAAACGCGTGTGATCAGAGCGCCATCTTGCCGCGCCTCCAGTCTGCAGTGTGTTGACATCCAGCCCGAACTCAGCCTGACGTCAGTCAGCTGTGGCAAAGCGTGAGACGTCCAGATCAACCTGTGATACAAACACCTGTACCGACCATTTATGAAATAAAATAACTAGCCTACAACAAATAGAAGCAGAGTAGCAATAAAAAGCTATATATGCAGACCCCCTTAAGTCATGCTTGTTTGTGAAATGTACCCAAAGTGGCTGCACTTAACACACAACAGAAGCCTGGATTTCAAAATTACTAAAGAAAAAATGATCAAATTCAGTACAAATGATATTTCAGTTCATTTCAGTGTGAGTTAATGTTTCTTTTTCAACCTAAGTCACACACAGCAAGCAACCCTCGGGCTTGAGCATTAATCACAATGATATTGACTCAGCATCATTCAATTAATCACAACTTGATTGAACAGATACAAGTGTGCATGCTGCACATGTTTTATTGGCATCCTTTACAAAAGTAATCGCTGTCAGTTGAGGGATGGCCAACACATTGGCTGTGGTACCACATGGTGCATGTGGTGCACTCAACCTAAAAGGGAAACAGAAACAGATTTCAGATTTTGGTCAACAGGTAAGCATCACCGTCAGAGAAAGGTGTGTACAATGAATGAAGTAGTCTAACACTGAGCACACATCAATATTGTGTATCATTATTCAAGATAGTGTGACAATGTGTGCTAGATTCTGGGTTTTAAATCCTAGCTTGGGCCAGTCCTGTCAGTGTTCTTTCAGCAGCATCAGTGTCCTCAGGAAGTGCAAAGACATGCAAGTGAGTATAATGAAACTATGCATTTTCATGCTGTGTGATAGACGAGTGTGAGCGTTCACCCAGTGTTGTGGAGGTAACCTATCCAGGGTGGATCCCCATCTTCCATTTTGTTGTCAGTCAACATGAAAATTCACTGTCTTACCCACTCATCTACATCTGCCCCAGAGCCCTCCTCCCCACAAGCCCGACACAGTGCTGACAGGTCATCTGTAAACAGACAAAAAAAAACAAAAACGACAGGTATTTATGCAATGTCAATGCAGACACAAATGTTTCAGTAAATCTGGTGGAGAAGTACATACCAGTGTTTGTCATCAGGGCTGTTGCAATTTCCAGCCTGATGCTGTTTACACCCTGCTGGTCCACTGGGTAATTAACTGTCTCACCCTGCAGGATCTGCTCTGCAAGCTGAAAAGTGACTGCTCAGTTTCAGAAAATTGACTTTCCTGATGATGGATTTGCAAAGACATAGTCAAATGGTTACCTTGCATACAAGAACACCACATGATGTGGAGTCCAGCTGCCTCGGGTGGTCCAATGTGGAGCAGGCCCATCGTCCGACAGCTGGACATTGTCTGCGAACAAGTGCTCTAGACAAAAGATTGATCACAGCTCATTATTTCTAACCTCAGCCCATTATCTGTGACAACAGGACACAGATAATGATGTAATGTGTTGCGTTGCTGCCACAGTATCATCCAAGGGCAGTGAATACATCATTAGAGTTGATATTTCACTTTTCACCTTGTTATGTCCCTGCAGTGGTCCACCTGTTGTTTTGTTGCCCCAAATGGGTCAACAAAGAGGGCTCGATTTTCCTTCAGATACATTATCTAAGGAAATGGAAATGATGATTACAGCCATCCACTTGTACACCGGATAGTCACACGATTTGTATCCAATCAATTAACCATTACTCACAACAAGAGTCCAGTGTCCCTGGTGACATACAGCCCCTGCTGCCACATCCTGGTTGACAAGATCCAGCTAAAAAAAAAAAAGACACATTTTACACAGACAAATCAATGTATAAAATGACACTACATATGAATTGACAGACATGGCACTCACTCTTTTATAGTGTTTCTGGGATCCCTGCCATATGTCAGACATGGCAAATGAATCAATCATTTTTGCCCTAGTCTTTATGCAGATCATCAAAATGAATGCATTGACAATCTGTGTACAAGGGTGACAATGTTACACTTGGCTAACAGAAAAATATTCAAACGAGAATGAGTGCGTAAAACGAGATTACCTCCGTCTCCAACTCCTTTCCTGGGGCCAGGTGCTGCAGTGTTTCTGAAAACACTTTATATGGCCCCACCTTGGACCAAAGTGTGTCTCGGCGGCGACCCGCCCATATGTCCCTGATTACTGCAAGGATTAAGATCAGTGACAGTTATTTGTGAAATGCATGATTCATGAATGCATGATTTAATGAATCTTTACTCACAACTTTCTGTATCTTTTGCAGGTCCTGGGGATTTTTGGCAGCCTGGTGTCCCAGAAGGTGTGGGTGCATGTGTGCTGTGTGTGTGTGATGGACCAGCCAGAGGAGAGGAAGCCAACACCTTTCTTAGCTTGGCAGGGACCCTCTCCTCTGGCTGGACATAATGTGTCAGGTGGTCTATGTTGACCTTAAGTTTTCGCTTTCCCCTCTGGGACACCAGGTCTGCACTCTTCCCCTCAAGTTTGATAATTTTCAAGGGGCCAAGCAAATCCGCCTCGAGCTTGCCCCCCTTGCGTTGCTCTTGTCTCGTGTTCTTCTGGAGGACAAGCTCGCCGACTCTAAAATTGTCCTCCTGGCCTCTATCCTCTTTCCTTTTGCAGACCTTGTCCTGGCTCTTCCTTATGTTTCCAAAACATTTTTATGGACATTCTCCATCTTCCTAAGGTCGATGCAGGGTTCCTCCAAATTTAATAGGCTTGTGACCTTCTGTTCTGTGACCTGTAACAAATCATATGTAGTGGTTAGACACAACACACACACACAGGGTGAGAACTTTAAACAATCTTACCTCAAAGTGCTGTGGCACCTCTGAGGGGTACCTCGCCTCCCTCCCAAACATCAGGTAATATGGGCTGTATTTTGTTGTCAACTGTTTTTTTGTTCGCAGGGCGAACATTGTGGCTTGTAAATACTGGTCCCATGTTGAATGACGGTCTGCTACCATTTTGTTCAGAGACCTACAAATGCAAAAATCACATTCATGTGCATAATTAAGCTGCTCTGCTAGCAACAGCAATTTAATGTCATTGAGAGAACTACAACTCATTCCAGTATTGAAAACAAATTATACCTCTGTATTGTTCCATTTAGTTTTTCCACAAGACCATTGGTCTGTGGATGATACGGTGAACACAGGCTCCTCTCAATACCAAGCTTTTTGCAAAGCTCAAAGTTGACCTTCAAGTGATTAGTTGGATAAAGATGACACAAGTCAGTACAGCAGTAGTTGTATACTGGGGTCAAATGAGGCATCATAAATGTACCTTATTGCAAAATTCTTTGCCCTGGTCTTTTAGCAGTCTCTTAGGTGCACCAAATTTGTAAAAGAAATCAAGAATACAATTTGTCACCTCGACTGCTGTTTTGTTCTTTAGTGGGTAGGCCTCTGCCCATTTGGTGAAATAATCAACCATGACACATATGTACTGGTTGCCACCACCTGTGAGTGTAAGTTTACCCACCAAGTCCATCCCTACAAGCTCAAGAGGCTCAGTCACCTGTGGGAAAAGACAATAGGACATGTGAATATGATCAGTGATGTGTTTGAGAGCTGACTGTCTGCCATGACAGTTTCTACCTCTATTGGGTTGTATTGCCTTTTTTCTTTTATGGTTGACCTCTTTGTTTGACACTGGGGACACTGTGCAACCTGTAAGGAACCAAAAAGTAAAATTTGTCATGAATCGACATATTAGTTCATTGTAACATTCAGCCAGCCCCTACTACATTTGCAAGAATACACATACACCATACACGTACACCAGGACAGGACTGTGGCAGGTGGATGTAGAACAGGTTAACGAGTGTGTGAACAGCACATGTATGGACACAAGAGTCTGAGAATACCAACTCACCCATTTACGGATGTCTTCTAACATCCCTGGCCAATAATACCTGGTGATGATGGCACTGTGGGTCTTCTCCACACCACCGTGCCCACCAAAATGACTGCAGTGGAACTCCTCAAATATGGAGTTGGCCTCCACTGCAGTCATTACAACTTTGGCCAGGTGCTCAGAGCCATCTCTTCTCCTTCTGCACACATAGTGCAGGTCCCCATCTGATGTTTGAGTGGTACATTGTTAGTTTTGTAGGTAGATGAACCAAAGCAGATTATAGTTGTGTTCAAGGGTTGATAGAACATGCATCCTTACCCTTTACTTTGAAGTTTTCCGCTCTCCTTCTGATTGTGTATCGCGGTCAAACCTTCAGGATACCTACCATGTACCTTAAAGTCTAACACTCCCTGTGCAATTCTTGGCTCCATGTTAGATCATTTCAATACTATCCAAACCTCTATATGACTATCCAACCGACTTATATACCCACAAAGTGTGATGTTTGAAAGGCTACCAGCCAATCCCCATACTGATTTAATTTATACACCCGTGTAAGTACTCAGATTACTCAGTGTTAGACTACTTCATTCATTGTATACACCTTTCTCTGACAGTGATGCTTACCTGTTGACCAAAATCTGAAATCTGTTTCTCTGTTTCCCTTTTAGGTTGAGTGCACCACATGCACCATGTGGTACCACAGCCAATGTGTTGGCCATTCCTCAACTGACAGCGATTACTTTTGTAAAGGATGCCAATAAAACATGTGCAGCATGCACACTTGTATTCAATCAAGTTGTGATTAATTGAATGATACTGAGTCAATATCATTGTGATTAATGCTCAAGCCCGAGGGTTGCTTGCTGTGTGTGACTTAGGTTGAAAAAGAAAATTTAACTCACACCGAAATGGACTGAAATATCATTTGTACTGAATTTGATCATTTTTTCTTTAGTAATTTTGAAATCCAGGCTTCTGTTGTGTGTTAAGTGCAGCCACTTTGGGTACATTTCACAAACACAAGCATGACTTAAGGGGGTCTGCATATATAGCTTTTTATTGCTACTCTGCTTCTATATGTTGTAGGCTAGTTATTTTATTTCATAAATGGTCCGTACAGGTGTTTGTATCACAGGTTGATCTGGACGTCTCACAGCTGACTGACATCACGCTGAGTTCGGGCTGGATGTCAACACACTCTGCAGACTGTTTGACGAGCAGGCTGTATGACATTATACAGGTTTCACATCGACTTGACTTCGGTTTAATAACTATGTATGCGGCTGGGAACGGTGGCTTTCATTCAGTAACCATTTGAACGCAGTGCGGAATGAAAGAAATACTCGATGGTGACAGGTGTCACAAGTTAACCTGGACGCTGCGCTCTCAACGCCACAGCTAACAGCGTCTCCACGCTGCTCTCGAGCCAGTCGATGTGAACAAATGCCGCAGACTGTTCCACCCATTAGTTGTTTGTGAGTGCAGACATTCACGACAAAGATATAAGCCCGACACCACACACTTTTGTACGATTTATAGACGGTTGCGTTTTTTTTCGGACAGGCATTGTCACAGTCACCTACACTGTCACTGTGCTCTGTAGCGCTCGTCTAACAGCGGTCTGCAAGTCGCAGACCCCGGCATCTCCTTGTGGAATAGAAGTGTTCAAGCCACGTCACAACGAACATGCATATACATGACTCGGATCGATAAGCAGGGCGATCGGTATGTTTTTGCCGGTTAGCGGACATGGCCGAGGACCCCTCTCCAGACGGGATTCTCAAGCCACACCTCCAGCACATCTGGGACCCTCGCCAGTTAAAATAAACGCCAGTTAAACTGTCACACCGGACGGTGAATCTGGGCTGCAAAGACGCCAAGCTGAAACATGTTCAGTCTCTGCGGAGGCAAGTGTTTATGTTTCTGGAGTCTCCGACTCAAACAACTGCGGTCAAGCCAGCCGTGGTTCGCGTTTGCTTGGTCAAATCAGCCGCACGTTGTTTTCTAGTGCGCGAATCTACTAACATTTACGGTAATCGTAATGAAACCGCTCTGAAGAGCCTCTGGTAGTGACAGTGGGGCAGACTGCAGTCTCACAGTCAGATCCCTGAAAATTACGATGC
Organism: Diplodus puntazzo; assembly: GCA_963678695.2. NCBI lineage: Eukaryota > Metazoa > Chordata > Actinopteri > Spariformes > Sparidae > Diplodus > Diplodus puntazzo. The sequence continues at coordinate 19,893,444 of OZ023167.1, read as the reverse complement.
TTTTACAGTAATTATTCCCGGTAATAAACTGATGGTATTACGAAGGTATGCGTCCGGATTTCAAAGTAAAGGACGAAAGAAAAAACTTAAGGATATTTCACCCAACTTTGATGTGGAATAAAAAACATATTTTCCATAAGTAGTCCGTGATTCATATACTGCTGAACTTGGTGCTTCCTAGACTACCTGCATGCATAATATGGAGTACTTTTACTGTGTACTTTTGGTGTAATCCTCTGTCAAAATCCATTACAGAGGACGAGAATAAGGATATTTCACCCAACTTTGATGTTTAATAAAAGACATATTTTCCATAAGTAGTCCATGATTCATATACTGCTGAACTGAGTACTTCCTAGACTACCTGCATGCATAATATGGAGTACTTTTACTGTGTACTTTTGGTGTAATCCTCTGTCAAAATCCATTACAGAGGACGAGAATAAGGATATTTCACCCAACTTTGATGTTTAATAAAAGACATATTTTCCATAAGTAGTCCATGATTCATATACTGCTGAACTGAGTACTTCCTAGACTACCTGCATGCATAATATGAAGTACTTTTACTGTGTACTTTTTGAGTAATCCTGTCAGAATCCATTACAGAGGACGAGAATAAGGATATTTTGTCCAACTTTGAGGAGGTATAAAAAGCTAATTTTCCATAAGTAGTCCATGATTCATATACCGCTGAACTGAGCACTTCCTAGACTACTTACATGCATAATATCAAGTACTTTTACTGTGTACTTTTTGAGTAATCCTCTGTCAAAATCCATTTCAGAGGACGAGAATGAGGATATTTTGTCCAACTTTGAGGAGGTATAAAAAGCTTATTTTCCATAAGTAGTCCATGGTTCATATACCGCTGAACTGAGTACTTCCTAGACTACTTGCATTCATAATATCAAGTACTTTTACTGTGTACTTTTCGAGTAATCCTCTGTCAGAATCCATTACAGTACATACCTATACCTCCTCAAAGTTGGACAAAATATCCTCATTCTCCTCCTCTGAAATGGATTTTGACAGAGGATTACTCAGAAAGTACACAGTAAAAGTACTTGATACTATGCATGCAAGTAGTCTAGGATGTACTCAGTTCAGCAGTATATGAATCATGGACTACTTATGGAAAATCAGCTTTTTATTCCACATCAAATTTAGGTGAAATATCCTTATTCTCGTCCTCTGTAATGGATTCTGACAGAGGATTACTCGAAAAGTACACAGTAAAAGTACTTGATATTATGCATGCAAGTAGTCTAGGAAGTACTCAGTTCAGCGGTATATGAATCATGGACTACTTATGGAAAACAAGCTTTTTATACCTCCTCAAAGTTGGACAAAATATCCTCATTCTCCTCCTCTGAAATGGATTTTGACAGAGGATTACTCAAAAAGTACACAGTAAAAGTACTTGATACTATGCATGTAAGTAGTCTAGGAAGTACTCAGTTCAGCGGTATATGAATCATGGACTACTTATGGAAAATAAGCTTTTTATTCCACATCAAATTTAGGTGAAATATCCTTATTCTCGTCCTCTGTAATGGATTCTGACACAGGATTACTCAAAAAGTACACAGTAAAAGTACTTCATATTATGCATGCAGGTAGTCTAGGAAGTACTCAGTTCAGCGGTATATGAATCATGGACTACTTATGGAAAATAAGCTTTTTATTCCACATCAAATTTAGGTGAAATATCCTTATTCTCGTCCTCTGTAATGGATTCTGACACAGGATTACTCAAAAAGTACACAGTAAAAGTACTTCATATTATGCATGCAGGTAGTCTAGGAAGTACTCAGTTCAGCAGTATATGAATCATGGACTACTTATGGAAAATAAGCTTTTTATTCCACATCAAAGTTGGGTGAAATATCCTTATTCTCGTCCTCTGTAATGGATTTTGACAGAGGATTACACCAAAGGTACACAGTAAAAGTACTCCATATTATGCATGCAGGTAGTCTAGGAAGCACCAAGTTCAGCAGTATATGAATCATGGACTACTTATGGAAAATAAGCTTTTTATTCCACATCAAAGTTGGGTGAAATATCCTTATTCTCGTCCTCTGTAATGGATTTTGACAGAGGATTACACCAAAAGTACACAGTAAAAGTACTCCATATTATGCATGCAGGTAGTCTAGGAAGCACCAAGTTCAGCAGTATATGAATCATGGACTACTTATGGAAAATATGTTTTTTATTCCACATCAAAGTTGGGTGAAATATCCTTAAGTTTTTTCTTTCGTCCTTTACTTTGAAATCCGGACGCATACCTTCGTAATACCATCAGTTTATTACCGGGAATAATTACTGTAAAAGTATCGTAATTTTCAGGGATCTGACTGTGAGACTGCAGTCTGCCCCACTGTCACTACCAGAGGCTCTTCAGAGCGGTTTCATTACGATTACCGTAAATGTTAGTAGATTCGCGCACTAGAAAACAACGTGAGGCTGATTTGACCAAGCAAACGCGAACCACGGCTGGCTTGACCGCAGTCTCAAACACTGCATGTCTCTTTCCGTGTTAAATATGAAGAGGGGTCTTACATGGTGTATGCAAGCTCTGGGAACATGAAGTGTTTCGAGTGTGGAGATGTGGGTCACAAGCGGATCGCTTGTCCCCATAGACAGCTCGCAGCGGGGTCCGCTGTGGATGACAGCGGGGAGGGGAGCAGCGGGCAGCAGTCGGCTGCCTCACCTGTAAGGAGCGGGGCTGACGACTCTGCGCCCGGGGTCGCAGCTGCTGGTGGCCCCATGGTCGGACCGGCTGTTGATGTCGGTGACTCCGTAAGCGGGCCGGCTAGGGGTGTCGGTGGCTCAGTGATAGTGACGGCTGATGGTGTCGGTGGCTCAGTGAAAGTGCCGGCTGCTGGTGTCGGTGGTTTCGTGTTCGGGCCGGCTGCGGGTGTCGGTAGATACGCGTTCGAGCCGGCTGCTGGTGTCGTTGGATCCGAGGTCGGGGTCAGCGGTGCTGTTGGCTTGGTGTGTAAAGATAACGAACGAGAGGCTGAGGCTGAACCTGTGGTTCACACAGGGCATGAAGATGTTCAGGTGCTTACAGTGAAGGGTGCTGAGCTGCAGGTCAGACTGGACAGGGAGGCAGAGGAGCAGATGATGGAGTTTGCTGGATGCCCTGAAAATGATGAGGCTGATGTGGATTGTGAATCCGAATCAGATAGTGTTTCTGTCACTGAAAGTGTTTCACAAAATGTAGATCTGTATTCTCTAGAAGAGATAAATGGTTTATTGGATGACACATTCGGTAAATCTGTTCAAGTCAAAGATTATTTTCCTGATGTTGGAAAATTCATCAAATCGGTGACAACCCTTCAGAAGGTTGTTGGTTTGGAATTACTGGATGACAGGAAACGTTACCGTCTCCGAAAACATGTTACTGGTCTAAGGAAAGTTTTAAAAGTTAAAGGGGGAAAGAAAATGAAACTTAATTAAAGTAACATGATAATACAACACTGGGTGTCTTTTTTCTATGGTCTGTTTCTGTCTGGCTCTCTATTGTTCTATCTCTCCTCTTTTTTTATGCAGAGTTTGAGGGCGGCGTCTTTAAACATAAATGGGGGCAGAGACGCACAGAAAAGAGCTTTAATAGTAGAAGTTATCCAACAGAAAAGACTAGACATAGTCTTTTTACAAGAAACACACAGTGATGTGAAGAATGAAATCGACTGGGGATTATGGTGGAGAGGGCAACAGGTCCTTAGCCATGGGACAAATTTTAGTGCAGGAGTTGCGATTTTATTGTCACATACTTTGAAAGTTAACATCTTAACCAGTACAGAGATAGTGAAGGGCAGAGTCCTTATGGTGAAAGTTAAGATAGACGGTTTTGTTCTTACGTTAATGAATGTTTATGCACCTAACCAAGGCTCTGAGCGGGAAGGGCTCTTTAAAATAATTAAAGAAAAGTTAAGTGACATTGATCAAGGGGAGTGTATTGTATTGGGTGGAGACTGGAATTGCTGCACTGATTTTACTTTAGATAGGACTGGAGAGGAGCCCCATTTTCAGTCATCTGCTGTCTTATCTTGTGTTTTAAAGAAAACTGATTTAGTTGATGTGTGGAGGATGAAACATCCTTCGGTCAGACAGTACACATGGGTCAAAATAACAGATGGTAGAGTCAGTGCAGCTAGATTAGACAGGTTTTATGTGTCTGGTTTTTTACTACTCGAGTAGTTAATTGTCAAATCCTACCTGTTGTTTTTACAGACCATCATTTAATTGTAATGGAGCTGATTTTATCTCCCACTGGAAAACCAAAATCCTTTTGGCACTTTAATGTTAAATTATTACATGATAAATTATTTTGTGAAAAATTCAAATTATTTTGGGAGTACTTGAGATCAAGGAAAGATGACTTTACTTCCCTTTCCCAGTGGTGGGAGATAGGAAAAGCTCAGATTTGGGTGTTTTGCCAAGAATATACATCTTATTCGACAGCTAACACTAAGAAAGCTGTGCAAAGGCTAGAAGAAGAGATAAGAGATCTGGAAAATCTTGCTGTCTCACAAACTGATCAACACAATAACAACGTCTTACTCTCTAAACGACAAGAACTAAACTCTTTCATGCAGGAGAGAGCTAAAGGAGCTCTAGTTCGAGCCCGTTTTACTAAACTCCATGACATGGATGCATCGACCACCTTCTTCTTTAATTTAGAGAACTCAGTTGGCGCAAGGAAACAAATGGTGTGTCTTCGTCTCCCTGACGGAAAGGTGACCACAGAGTCAGCGGAGATGAGGAAACATGCAGTGGATTTTTATACAGACTTGTTCAGGGCTGAGAGCTGTGATGTGGATGCTGCTGGGGAGCTTCTGCAGGGACTTCCCAAGCTGAGTCCAGAGGATCAGGACACTTTAAGTTTGGAATTAACATTGGATGAACTGAAGGCTGCTGTGTCTCAGATGGCGTCAGGCAAGGCTCCCGGAATAGATGGCTTACCATCAGACTTTTTTAAAAACTTCTGGAGTATTATGGGACATGATCTTTTGGACATTTTTAAAGAGAGTTTTGAAAAAGGGACACTTCCAGCTTCCTGTAGGCGTGCAGTTCTCTCTCTGCTGCCTAAGAAGGGAGACTTAGCCCTTTTAAAAAACTGGAGACCAGTGGCTCTTTTATGCACGGATTATAAGATTCTCTCAAAGGTTTTATCAAATAGACTGAAAATCTTCATTGAAATGTTGATTGGTGCTGATCAATCCTACTGTGTTCCAGATAGATCTATGTTGGATAATCTTTTTCTGATGAGAGATGTATTTGATATCAGTGAGTTATATGATATCAATGTTGGCATCATATCCATTGACCAAGAGAAGGCCTTTGATCGTGTTGATCATGGTTTTCTTTTTTCTACACTACAGGCTTTTGGTGTTGGGGAGAGGTTTATGTCCTGGATAAAGCTTCTGTATAATGGTGCTTGCTGTGTGGTAAAGGTGGGAGGAGGGCTGAGCTGCCCTGTGCCAGTGAGGAGAGGGATCAGGCAAGGATGCCCCATCTCAGGGCAGCTTTATAGCATTGCTATTGAACCTCTTCTCCGCAGATTGAGGAGCAAGCTGAGGGGTCTCTCTCTGCCGGAGCTGATTCAAAGCCCTCCTATTGCTGTATCAGCATATGCAGATGATATAAATGTACTTGTGAAGGATCAGGGAGACATCCGAGCATTGACAGAAAACCTGGCTTTATATGAAAAAGCTTCTTCAGCCAGGGTTAACTGGGGAAAAAGTGGAGCTTGTTTGGTGGGTAAGTGGAGCTTGGAGAGCATTCCTGGTCTTCCAGGGAATCTGAAGTGGGGAAAAGGGGGAGCCAAAATCTTAGGAGTGTACATAGGAACTGAGGATTTTCAGAGGCAGAACTGGGAGGGAGTGCTGGACAAGGTGGATGCCAAGTTGTCTAAATGGAAATGGTTGCTACCTCACCTGTCCTACAGGGGGAGAACTCTGATAGTTAACAACCTTGTTGCCTCATCTCTGTGGCACAAACTCATTGTTTTAGTGCCACCGCCAGGACTTGTGAAGGAGATACAGCGGCTCCTTGTGAATTTCTTTTGGTCGGGTCAGCACTGGTTGAAGGCATCGGCCTTATATCTCCCTGTGGCAGAGGGAGGACAAGGACTCATAGACATTCTGTCCAGAACTGCAGCCTTTAGACTGCAGACAGCACAGAAGCTGCTGTATGGCTGCAGTCATAGATGGTTGGCTCCTGCTCGGCTGCTTCTCAGGAAAGCTGGGCGACTGGGGCTGGATAAACAACTGTTTCTGTTGAGACCTGAAGCTGACCTGACTGGGCTTACACCCTTCTACACCTCAGTGCTTGATGCCTGGAGGACGCTGAGAGTCACACGGACTTCTGACCCCAGACCAGGAATGTGGCTATTTGAGGAGCCACTGTTTTATAATGACTTCATTGTAACCACCATGCTTTCCTCCAGTTCTTTCAGGACTAAATTCGTTGAGGCTGGCATTATTAAACTGGGACATCTGACAACAGCTTCCATGGAAACACTTGGTGATAGAACCAACATCAGATCATCAAGAGTTCTGAGGAGGATTGTGGAGGAAGTGTGGAGGTCCCTGTCTGTGCCTCTGAGGGGTTTTGCGAGCTCTGGTTGACCAGTGGAGTGAAGAAAAGTACATTTGCCCTTCCATGGTTGTTAGTCCTGCTGTTGGAGAGTGGAGAGAGGAGAGTGGAAGACTTCTCTCTCTAAAAACACCAGTGCTGGGCAATTTCAGTTCTTGTGGGAAGAAGCTGCTGTATCAAAGCTGTGTGAAAGTGTTGAACCTTCGCTCTCTGGCTGAGATAAAAGAGTCAAGATGGAATGAGGTCTTTACTTCAGACTCTACCCCTAGAGGCAGGTGGAGGGTCCTGTATAAGCCCCCTGTTGAGAAACGGGTGGCTGACCTCCAATGGAGAATTATACATGGAATAATAGCCACAAACAGACACAGAGCTCACCTGGATCCAAGCACTGGGGAGGGATGTCCTTTTTGTGCAGAAAATGAGACACTTGAGCACTTAGTGGTATCCTGTCCTCGGTTAGTGGGCTTATTTAGGGTACTAGAGGAATGGGTGGAAGCTTTGAGAGAGATTTTCTCTGTCCCCTTGTTTGTTTTTGGGCCTAAATATGTGTTAAGTAAGAGATCAACTTTGGTTCTAATCAATTTCCTGTTTGGAACTGCAAAGTTAGCTATCTGGAAGACCAGGAAGAACCAGATGTTAGGTCAGGGCTGGACCGATGTAGTGCAGAGTCTGAAGGGTCTGGTGGCGGCTCGGCTAAAAATAGAGCACGCTTTCTATACTCTGACCAGTACTCTGGACTCTTTCAAGGCTCAATGGGGGATCAGACAGGTTTTATGCTCACTGACGGAGGATGGCTCACTGGTCCTTAATTTTTAACCCGTTATTGTGTGTGTGTGTGTCTGTGTGTGTGTGTCTGTCTGTGTGTGTGTGTGTGTGTGTGTGTGTGTGTGTGTGTGTGGTGATGGAATTGTAGTAATTTATTGTTTCAGTTTACCAGTTGAAATAGATGAGAAAGAAACAGATTTTGTCTTTGCAATATTATGTGAATAAACGTTGTTTTAAAGGTCTCTCTCTCTCTCTCTCTCTCTCTCTCTCTCTCTCTCTGTGTGTGTTTGTGCGCATGCGCGAGCGTGAGCGAGCCTGAGTGAGTGAGTTTCAAACTTTTTCTATATTCTATGTGTTAAGTGTTTTTTGTTTGTGTTGACTGTATTGTACTGTTTGTTGCAGTTTGTGTGTTTGTTTGCTGTTGACTGTCGGGCATCATGCCCGTTGTCAGCAGTCAGGTAGAGCTGGAGAAGCTGACACGCCGACATGCGGTAAAGATTTCCCCGCATGTCGATTGTTCAGTGGAGGACGCCAGCTATGCTGTTGGAGAGGTTGTGGGGTTTGACAGTGTTAAATCTGCCTCCCGGATGAACAGCGCTATTGTCATTTTTTTGGACGACATTAGCAAAGTGGAGAAGGTAGTTGAGAGTGGTGTTGTGGTGAATGATTCTTTTACCCCTGTTCTCCCGCTGGTGAGTCCAGCAAAGAAAATAATGATTTCTACACAGTAAATTTCGCAGTGTTAAATATGCAGTGTCAAAGTTCATTGACTCTTTCAGGGTTATTACAACAACAGATTGAATAGAATGCCCCCTAGTGTTGGTGAAAATTTCCAGTGTTATAAGACGTCTTGTCGATTTGACTCTGGAAAGCCCTGCCCACCTCCTCCTCACTGTTCAAACCGGGACAGATTTTTCTGGAGGCCATTGTCTCCTCGTCCAACGGCTGCGGTAAGTTTCTTATTTTCACATACTAACCCAATTTTATCTTGGCATTTCAACAGAAATGTTGTTTTAGAACAACAGTGTGTTGTTGGTCCCCGTATTTGAGCGGGTTTTGTATCTTAACAGCAAATTAAAGACAGCTAACGTGACCGAGTGAATACCTAGCTTAAAATGCGCGCGTGTCCAACTTGACCATGTCCGCAATAAACTTAGCAATATGATGTGGAAAGATAGTTTTGTTTTATTAAACATGACTTAAATTCTGTTGAAAATTGCCGTGGGTTGAGAAAAATATAACGTTAACCCCCACAGTGGCTGTTCAAATCAATGGTTGAGCATGTGCTTTTTTTTTCCTTTTTTTTTTAAATCAGCATTTACCTGTGTTAGTGTGGGGAATTGCTAAACTAGCCAACGTCAGTGTTAGTTTAACATTGATATTAGTCTGAAATTACTTTGCTGCATAACTTTAGACATTATATTCTATCTAGGATGTGATGTAACACGAATATATTCGGGGTTTGGAAAGCAGTTTGCACATGTTTGAAAAAAATTGACCGCGTGCCTCCCCTTCGGCTTGGTCTGACATCAGACGTGGGACCATATTTGTTGGGAGTGATTTTTCGTCTAGCCTCCGGTAACGTTAACACCACAGACTCTGGTGTTTTATTTTGAAGTAGAAAGGGAAGTTGTCCGTGTGAAATGCTGCTAACTGTCGCAGTGCGCGGTGTACCGTCAGCCGTAGCAGCTGGTGTCTCTGACTTTGTTTTTTCATTTGCGTGCTCTGAGGCATGTTGCTGAAATCACAAGCATTGTCTGTTTGAATTATTACAGTGGATGCAGGTGACGTGAGTCCCAGGCCAAGCTTTTATGATGTGATTTGACTAGTTCATAAGCTCACGTGATTAAACATAACTGATTCCTGCTTGTTATTTGTGCAAGAGTTTTTCCTCAGTCGATGTGAGGGTCTAAGGGCAGAGGATGTTGTTATAAATTAAACCTTCCTTGCCTTGCTGATCATTTTTCTGCTGTTTGGTGGCCTGAAGAAAACAACTCAGCTTTTTTTTTTTTTAATTTATGTATAATGTATAATTTAACATTACTCATAAAAGTTGGTCTTGTTGGCTGCTCTGTTGAAAACCATGCACTCGCTGTTATATTTGTGTTTTTGTTATAATAAGCATACTCTGTTGTTGAATTATTCTCTGCAGGAACCATGTTGATTAAGGCCAGGCTTGGAGATATCCAAAAATTTGTGCGAGTAACAGAGCCGCATCTGAAGGAGTTTTTGATTGCAGGTAAGAAATTGTCATTGGAATTAGGTTTTCCACCAGAAGCTTTAAGGTGCTAAGAGTAGCCTAACTGTAATGGTAACTTATAAGTATAAATGTTACCATCTCGCATTGAATTACTCTGAATGCATGCTTTTCTTAAGACATAGTAATGAGTAGTTTTATTTCACACTAATTTATTGATGTTTATTCATAAGTAATGTTCAAGATTCATTGGATATTTGTGAGTATTAGACCAACATGAACTAGGGATGTATTTGTCTTTTCCTCTAGCATTTGCAAAGTTTGGTGTGCCAGCTGTGACAGAAGGTGTGAAGGTTCTTGACAGTACGGGGACTGAGTTGGATGATGACGTATTTGAGGATGTTGTTAAGGATCCTTCAGTGGGAGTACTTACCATCAAATATGACACTGGTTGGTCTGAGTTACAGTTGTAATTTATAGTACAGTATTTAATGGACATACTAGTTCCTTGTGGTTAATGTTTTTCCTTTCGTCTGCTTCCTCTATCATGATCAGAAGAATCTGTCTCCATGGCACCATCTCCTGAGCAGTCGGACCTACCATCCCTTGATTCGTCTGATTCTCAAGGTACAGACATCCTTTCAGAGAGTCCTTCTGCTAAACGGCAGAGGCTGGACACAGAGGCCAAGAACGTAAGAATTAACACACAAACACCAGAGCACAACAGGAATTATTTTTAAGGCCACCAAGGCTGTAAAAAGAATATAGTGTAATTTTAAAGGGACTACAAGGAGTTTTGGAAAGTGAAGTTTTGTCACACTATGTTTTCCATGAGCCTCCGCACACACGGTCAATGAAATTCTTGGATCAGCGCAGACAGGTGAAAGCATTTGCATCAAGAACGAAAGTCAGAGGTTGGAAGATAATCAGATACCGTTGTAGTTCTGACCATAAATGATGCCAACTAGTGATCCGGCGGCGTGATTCCCATGACCTGCAGGCAGCGTCCGGGAAACCGAAACTAGGAAATGCTGGGCGAGTCAACCACTAAATAATAACAAAAATAACTATACAAATAAAATAATATATTTATCGAAAATGGATCCATTAACAAGTTCTGTATAATCAAATACAAACTCCTCAGGGTCTCTTTAAAAACCATTTGTTTTTGACCATTTGTTTACTTATTAATGTGATGTATTCTCAACATGCTAAATTGTTTTGCTTTTTGTCTGAACTTGGTGGAATCCATTCTTACAAAGAAACCTGGTGGGGAACGCATAATGAATGAATACAATCGAAGCAAGTCCCTGACAGATGAAACCAGGAGGAAAATGGTGAACATACTGGCAGCTGACATGACGGAAAAGAATGGGTAATTTGTAAATAGTCTTTACTTTACTCACTGTAGCTTTTACATTAAATTCAAAACTTTGTTCAATCCTGTGCATATAATAAATCTTTACCATTTTATATCTTGCAGTACATCACCACCCAGACAGGTGAAAGAAAAGTATGCCAGAGGAATTGTGAGCTTATTCCCCTACCTCAGTGATCCGTTCTCCAGGACTGGTTATGTAAGTCACACACTATGATGGCTGTGATAATGTTGAATGCGACATCGAAACACTTTGATTTCTACTAGAGCATATTTTTAAAGGTAATAAATAAGTGATATAATTGCTCTGCATACATGAGTCTTTTCAAGTTGCAGTTGTGGAACTATCGGCTGAGATGGTGTTTTTTTCAAACTCTTTTTCAAAAATGGGGCTACAGTAAGGACGAGGGAGGAGTGGTGAATTCATATTCAAAATGCCCCTCTTACCTTAACTTTAAAAAAACAACTCACGAATGGAGTGTCTGTTTTTGTTATCCTTTCTCCCTCCAAGGAGCATTATTATGATGGCGAGAGTGGCACTGGGTACTTGGCCTGGAGGATTAAAACTATTCAGAGATCCACTGCTAGAGACAGACGATCATCGTCTGGAGGTAACACAATAATAATACTAGAAGATCTAGGCCTGGGACGATAATAAATTTTTCTGGACGATATGTTGTCCCCACAAATTATTGACGATAAACGATATTATTGACACTTTGACACATTTATTTGAGAAGAAATTAACCACTAATATAATAATAATATCTAATAATAATACAAGTAGACCCTTATTATTGCGATAAACTTTTATTTCTCATGAGTATTTTTTTTTAACCATTGTAATTGGAATGACAAGAACTTATATAGCTACTATCCTAAATGAATAAAATAAACAAAAAATAATAAACAGTGCAGTGCAGCTCTTCTGTCTAATAACGTTATACACCTGAAGCTCCACTTTTCATTCAAACAAACTAATGTGACTTCCACAGATATAAGATTTCATCAGTGAGACTAGCATTTATCTCCTAAAAAGTATTAAACCAGCCGGCGGTAAACCTCTAAAAACCTGCTAAAAAGTTTTCGTAGTCGTTTTCTCCCCCAATGACGGAGGTTGACCGGCCCGTGAGCTGCTGCAGGCGGCTGCAGACTGTGGGAAGCCCCGCTCCTCCTGCTCGCTGCTACCACATTAGCTCCAAAAACGTCGGAGGAAATCTCCCAACAGGCGATATGTGGATAAACTGACCACAGACTAGGGATCTAAACTGACTTTCTCGCATGAAAAAATATATATAATAAGTGGCGTGTTAACAGCACTGCAGCGAGAATTACAGTAAAATAGCTTTCAGCTGCTTAGCTTTACAGCTAGCGCTGCCGGTTGCTGCCAAATGCATTCTGGGAAACAAAGATCCTGGATGGCTGAAAAGAGGGTTCACTCCTTTCATTCTGCGAAACAAACGGCCCAGGTGCTGAGACCGATGCACAGAGTGAAGCCTCTTGTCATCCAGCCTGGTTGGAGGGAGAGACCAGGAAAACAAATACGTGCGCATACACGTGACGATTTATCGAGGCCGGAAAAACTATCGAGTTCATTTTAATTTATCGTGCGATTAATTGATTTATTGATTATCGTCCCAGGCCTAAGAAGATCTGAACTGAATTTTCTTTTGTCTGTATGTTTATATGGTTCTCAAAATATGGTATTTTTCCATATTGTGCAGCATCATCTGAAGGAACATCTCGTGAAGATGGGCTTGGAGGACCAGCTGCCAGACGAGAGACCCAGTTTGTTCCAGAGACTGTCCTGAGCGAAGACGAGTGTAAGGAAGCAGTTGCACTGATGAAACATTGTCCTGATGAGGACACAATCAAGAAGAAGATGAAGCTGACATTTGACTTCCGCCGCAACATGGTCCTCGACCCGCAGCAGTCAAGCAACGTACTGTCTGTCTTTTCACGTTTCAAAGACGTCAAAGGCTTGGTAATTGATTTTCATTATTTTGACAGTGTTTTGACAATTTCATAATTATTAAAGTATGTGTGTATTTTAGTAACAGTCAAACAACACAATTCATCTGGCTGTGAAATCTTGAAGTTCTCCATTATCCTCACCCTAGGTGGAACAGGATTTTGTTCTGATGTTTGGGGAGGATGTCTCTGGCAAGTTTCTGGAGAAATGGACAACCACATTCAAGAAAAAGATCATCCAACAATGCAGAAAGCTTCCATCCACCAGTGAGCTTGAAGATCTCCTCCTGGCAGCTGATACTCCTGAGGATGGCACTGAAGTGGATGACGACATTGGTAAGTATGAATTGCTATTGAAATAGCAGAATTACACAGCATCGGGCAGCCCTGTCCTGCATGTCATTCCCTCTCACTCTGCCTCCCCCTTTCCTGTCTATCTCTACTGCATACTATCAAATAAAGGCAAAAAGCCCCCCCCCCCAAAAAAAAAAAAAAAAAAAAGAAAGAAATAGCAGACTCACTGAATTTTGCTGATGGTCCACATAACATTAAATTTGTGTATTTACAGGTTGGGACAGTGACCTCTCATCGATTTTGCTGCTGTTACACCTGATTCCCCCATCTGCCCAGGGTCGTAAAAGACCAGGAAAGGTGGCTGCTTCCCAAGCAGAGAAGCATCTCGTGGTCTTCAAGAAGGTTTGTATATGTTCTTATTTATTTACTGTTTATTATTCAAGGATGTTTCACTGAGGGAGCCTTGGTTTTTCAGGTCATGATCACATACACACACAGTTAAATACTATACAAATACACATGGAAGCTGATTTTCTTGTGCAATATTACCACCATGTAATTGTAATAGTCTTGCCATGTGTTTGTGTTTTCTCAGACAGGAACCGACATCCAGGAACATCTTGATTCCATCACGATAAGCACACAACCCTACCTCCTGGCTTTAGGACGAAAGAAGAAAGAGGTCCACCAGTTCTTTGTCATACTTGACAAAAATGCCATCAGTTGCAGGTCGGCCTCCTCACTTGGGGCCTTCGACGAGCTGTTTAAGGTGCATTACGTTTTTGCCACCACATACAACCCCATGCTGAACAACATGTTCACGTTCATCCAGACCACTGTGTACAACATAGATGTTGGCAAAGTGAAGGAGAGTCCCCGTGTCGCAGAAGTTCGGGCTAGGTTGCTTCATTAGTACTTGAACAAATCTGTTTGACATGAAGTGTTTCGTTTGGCAGACTGAGTTAACTTGCGCAAATACACTTGTTAGGCATTTACGGGTAGTTCATGGTTACTTAGATGGAAAAAATCTTCGCCTTAAATGTGCTCAGTCTGGATGTGGCCGTGTGCTTGGAACCTTTTCTGGGTTTAGGAAACATTTAAACACCAAACACATTGACAATATCGACCAACAAGTTAATAATGATGTCAATATAAGCAGAGCAGATCTTGGTGATGCAGGAGAGCTGGTGACGGCTAATGTAGAGGAGACGGCCACAGCATCTACCTCACTGAAAGAGTCGAGTAGCAGCACTTTAGATATGTGTGCTACTGCTATTGCACAACTCAGAGCAGCTGGATTAAGTCAGTCTAATGTTAAGAGGTTTGTCTCATCCATGGAAGAAGTGATTTTTGAGATTCACAATCAGGCTAAGGATGTAGCTTTACAGTGCTTGTCTCCACAGGATACCATAAATAGGAACAAAATAGAAGAGTCCTTCCAAACTTTGGAAAATCCATTCACACCTTTAAATTCAGAAGCAAAACTAAACAAACACATAAGAGAGAAATGGGGACTTGTTGAGCCTGTTCAAAAAGTGCTTGGCACAAGATTCGACAGCAGAAGAAACAAAACTACTGGGACATATGACCAAGTCATTGTAACCGATATGTTTGCATATGTTCCAATTTTGGAAACACTGAAGAGTATTTTACAAAAAAAAGAATTTGCAGACATGATCAAGCCCAGGTATAGTCCCAAGGACGGTGTGTACGCAGACTTGAGAGATGCCACCTATTTTAAAGAAAGTCCCCTATTTTCTATTGAAAAAGATGCTTTGCAGATTCAGCTGTTTTATGATGACTTTGAAACTGCAAATGTCTTGGGACCCAAAAGAGGTTTACATAAATTAGGTGCTATATATTTTACTTTAAGAAATTTCCCCCCAATCTTTAATTCATCTTTGATTAATATCCATTTGTGTGCTCTATTTCATGCACAAGACATAAACAGATATAGTTTTAATTTGATACTTGAACCACTTATTAATGATCTGAAAGTGCTTGAGACAGAGGGACTTCAAATTCCAACTTTTGAACATGCAATTCATGGTACTGTAGTTCAAGTCACTGGCGACAATCTTGGTTTGCATGGTCTATTTGGCTTTGTAGAGTCATTTGGGGCACGATATTGCTGTCGTTTCTGTTTCCTTGAGAAACACTGTTTTCAAACTGTATTCTGTGAAGATGATCCAAAAGTTGTTTTAAGAACTGTTGATGCGCATGCACAGCACTGTCAGACTGTACAAACAGATCCTAGGCTGCCTCATGTATATGGTGTGAAACACAGTTGTCTGTTGAATTCACTGGAGTATTTCAAGACAGCCAACAACCTCTCTGTAGATATAATGCATGATATTTTAGAGGGGGTTGGTCAGTTTGAGGTGAAACTGATTCTGACGTACATTCAAGGCAACTTCCTAAGTGCTGAACAAGTGACTGGTAGAATACATGCATATGACTATGGTTTCAATCAGCAGCGAAACCATCCACCTCTGCCAACAGATAAGTTGATGGATGGAAGTAATGATTTGGGGTTGAATGCCATACAGTCTTGGTGCTTGTTACGCAATATACCTTTACTATTTGTTGATTTGATCGAGACAGATGATAAACACTGGCATCTCCTACTTTTGCTTCTACATATTGTTAACATTGTATTTTCACCTGTCCTGTCAGAGGGCATGACCGTATACCTCAAACATTTAATCATTGATCATCATCGGCTGTTCAAGCAATTATTTCCTGAAATAAATCTCTTGCCAAAGCATCACTTCATGATACACTACCCTCGTAGCATAAGGTACACTGGTCCGATTTTACATACATGGTGCATGCGTTACGAGGCCAAACATAAATTCTTCAAACAACAATTAAAAAGCTTTAAAAACATTACAACAACATTAGCCAAAAAGCATCAAAGTTATATGGCAATGTATCATGAATCTTTTAGCAAGGAAAGATTAATTGTAGGTCCAGGAAAAATGATGACACTTTATGAGTTAAAACTGGGTGCAGCAATTGCTGAAAAACTTGGAACTGTTTTGTCAACCAGTGTGTTTTCTGCAAAATGGATAAAATATCACGGTACAGAGTACCGTTGTGACTTCATTATATGTACTGAGGTAGCATGTGAGATGCCTGTGTTTTGTAAGATCAACACAATTGCTGTAAAGGATGACTTTGTTTTGCTCTGTGGAAAATTGATGGAAACGATGTGTTTTGATGACCATTACCACGCCTTTAAGGTCAGGCTACATCCAGACAAGGTTCTAAAAGTGTTGCACATAAATGATCTTTTTTACTCCAAACCATTTGATGTTCAAATAGATACCGCCTTATATATTGTTCCATATTGCCATTTTATGCAGACTTAGGGCCAATGTTCTCAAGTGGTGGCATTGTTAGGCTGACCAAAAGTTAACAGTTGTGTTTTATGTAATGTTTTTATGCAGACTTGAGATCAGTTGCTTGGCATGGCAGGCACACTTGCAACCATCTACCTCATGAATGTTGTATTTACAGTTCACTTGGAGCCCTGTAATGGCACGGCAAGTACACTGTTACATGACCTTACTGTAACTGTTGTAACATGTGTTTTTTTCCTAAAGTGAATGTTGTTGTATTGGGGTGCCTGGCACGGCAGGCACACACACACACCCATTGCACTATTCACTTTTTTTTTTTTCTAAAGGGCAGAATGTGAACAGTTAAGTGCTCTTGTACAACTAAAGGTTGATTACACATGTTAAATACATCTTCAAAAGGTGCTTTTGTACAATAAAAAGTGAGTTGTACAATAAAAAGTGAGAAGTTAAATGCATTTTTGTGGTAACTTGTTTTATTCAAAGGTACATTTTCAAAGTATTTAATTATTATGGATGGAGGCAATTTGACACTACACAAGTGCAAAAATAACACTACATATTTAATTGTGCAGTGTTAGGAATTGAGTTGTTTTTTCACTGCAACAGAGTAAATCATCAACACAATAGTGTGTAAAATTAACACTTTTCTGAGTTGTATTAGCCTCCAGTGTTAACCTTCACTAACTCAATGCAGTGTTAAAAAGCATTAGAATCAGAGTTAAATTGTCACCACAGTAGAGTAACCTTTATACACTGCCGAGAGTCACATTTACTCTCTCCAGAGTTATTCAACCTGTAGTGTTAAGTTTCATTAACACTGACCAGTGTTAGCCAGTGTTAATTTTTTACTCAATTTTGAGTTAATTTTACTCTGAAATTTTAACACTATGGAAAGAGTTAATTTAACACCAATTCTGATAAGGACCAAATAGACTCGGACACAGTGTTAAATTTAACTCTTTAAGTGTTGATTTAACACTGCAAAATCTGTTGTGTAATGCACCTCCATTTATTAAAAACGAGGAGTTGGCCAAAAAGCTGTCGCGCTACGGGCAGCTGGTGTCTCCCATTAAAATGATGCTTTTGGGATGCAAGTCACCAAAACAAAAACATATGGTGTGTCACAGAAGACAGGTCTTCATGATCCCGAAAGACAACACGGCGGATTTAAACCTGACCTTCAGTTTCAAAATTGATAATTTCAGCTACATTGTGTTCGCAACATCTGAAACTATGAAGTGTTTTGGCTGCGGGCATGAGGGACATGTGATCCGCTCCTGCCCTCAGGCTAAAGAGCGGACCGGATCGGCACGGACAAATGAGCTGGCGGGCTCGGCCGGCGGTGCCGGTGGTGCCGGGCAGGCCGATCGACCACCTGAACGGGCCGCGCTGCGGCCCGCCGGAGAGTCGGTCGCGCCTGAGGCATCGCAACATGAGGTGGAGCCTGATGAGCTCAGTACTGAACAGTCTGCAGATAAAGAGCAGGAGTCAGAGGCAGACATTCAGGAAAGTGAGGAGGTAGTGAAAATGCAACAAGATGAAAGTGAAAGTGAAGGCAGTGATAACAGAACGGTCCAGACCAGAGAAACCTCTGAGGACGAGAAGCAGGCAGAGGAAACCGGTGATGATGCACAGGGAGAAAGGTGCAGTCAGAGTGTTGAGAATAAACTGATGGCTAGAAAAATATGTGAAGAAAAAGCTCCACGAAAGAAATCTCAAAAAAGGAAAAACGGTGTTGACAAAGAACAGAGCAGTGCTAAAAACAAGAAACCAATGGAGGAAGTGTCGGATGATGAGTATGAGTGGACGCCTTCACAAGAGGGTGAGATGATTTTTTATCCCCTGGAGAAAATTAAAAGGTTTCTTTCACAAACCAAAGGACAGAGGGCCGTTAAAACAGAGCAGTTTTTCCCTGATCTTGAAGGTTTTGTCAGGTCTGTGGCAGAGCTGAGGAGGGAGGAGGGCGCTTTCAGTGACCAAGAGATTTATCGTCTCAAAAAAATAGTGAGAAAGGTCAAAGCTCAGCTGATTGATGATGATGATGAATGAATGGAAGAAATCTCTCAACATACTCTTTGTATGTGTCTCTGTATTATTGGTAGTTTTTTTCTTTTCAATGAGTGAATTAAAAATAGCCTCTTTAAACATAAATGGAGCAAGAAGTGACATGAAAAGAGCTTCTCTCCTCAAGCTGATGGAATTAAAAGACCTAGATGTGATTTTTGTCCAAGAAACTCACAGCAACAGTGAGAATGAACATGACTGGAGGAAAGAGTGTCTGGGGGAAGCCTTTCTCAGCCATAAAACCTCCAACAGTGGTGGAGTGGCTGTGCTCTTTTCTAACAGTTTTACTCCTTTTTCTTGTGAGGTGGAAGAAATTATGAGTGGTCATATTTTAAAGGTCAAAGTGCAATATGAACAGGTGAAAATTATTTTTATAAATGTGTACGCTCCAGCTTTGGGCACTGAGAGATTGTGTTTTTTAAAAGTTTTGTGTGATGCCATTGAAAAGTGTTCGAATAACTTCTTGTTTCTGGGAGGCGATTTTAACTACACCGAAAATGCTAAACTAGACAGAAATCACTTGGAACCTCATCCGTCTTCCTCCATCAGACTCAGACAGCTCATTGAGACGTGTGAGCTAAAAGATGTGTGGAGAGGTTTTAACAGGACGGACAGGCAGTACACCTGGAGTCACTGCAGAGACAATCTGATTTCATTGGCAAGACTTGATCGCTTTTATTGTTTTAAGCATCATTTAAATATTTTTAGAAATTGTCAGATTTTTCCTGTCGGCATGTCCGATCACTCTCTTGTGCAGTGCACTGTCCACATTCAGAACACTAAGCTCCACAGCGCTTACTGGCATTTTAACACTAATCTTTTAAATGACAAATCTTTTAAAGAAGCTTTTATGTTTTTATGGTGTTCACATCAAAAGAATAAGTCTGGCTTTTCTTCAGTACAGTGGTGGTGGGATTTTGGCAAAAGTCTTATCAGACAAAACAAACAGTTTTGTCAACAGTATACTCGCAATGTCACCAAGCATATCACCAGGTCTCTTCAAGACCTAGAGATAGAAGTAGTAGAACTAAAAAGTCTCGTAGATTCTACCAAAAATCAAGGACACATTGAAGCCCTTAAATCTAAAAAGGCTGCTCTAGCCAACCTGTTGGGCATCACAGCACAGGGGGCTCTGGTCCAATCTCGTTTCATGAATTCATCTCAGATGGATGCTCCATCACAGTATTTTTTTGGTTTGGAACGAAAGAATGGCCAGAAAAAGATCATCCACTCATTACGCTCTGAAGACGGATCTGCAATAACAGGGACCCCTGAAATTTGCAGATATGCCACCTGCTTTTATAGAGAGCTTTATAAAAAGGAGTATTTGGAAGATTTGGCGCTGGCCGAATCTTTTTTCACTGGATTACCTCTTGTTGATGCTGACACTAACACAGTGTTAGATAAAGAACTATCTTTAGAGGAACTCTACACTGCTGCAATGAGTCTTGGAACCCGAAAAGCCCCTGGCATCGACGGCCTTCCTCTTGAGTTTTATAAATCTTTCTGGTCAGTGGTGGGTGGAGATCTGCTGGAGATGTTCCAGGAAAGTTTTCGTAAAGGACAACTACCACTGAGCTGCAGGAGGGCAGTGATCACATTGCTGCCGAAAAAAGGAGATCTGCAGGATCTTAAGAACTGGAGGCCGGTCTCCCTGCTGTGTGGAGACTATACAGTAAAATCATCTCTAAAGCTCTGGCGTCCAGACTAAGAGAGGCGATGAGCAAGGTCATTCATGTTGACCAGACCTACTGTGTGCCCGGCAGGTTAATAAGTGATAATATCACTTTAATTCGACATATTTTGGATGTCTCTAGCTGATTGGGTGTAGATGCTGGTCTTATTTCCATAGATCAGAAAAAGGCATTTGACCGGGTTGAACATCAGTATCTATGGCAGACACTGAAAGCTTTTGGGTTCAGCCCAGGTTTTATTGCTAAGATCCAGGTACTATACTGTGACATTGCGAGCATACTTAAAGTTAATGGTGGCTTGGCCGCACCTTTTGTGGTTCAGAGGGGGGTACGGCAAGGATGCTCTCTTTCCGGGATGTTATATTCCCTTGCCATTGAACCTCTGCTGAACAAACTCAGAAGAGAGCTCTCTGGTGTTTGTTTTCCAGGGTGTGCGTCAGCTCTTAAGCTATCAGCGTACGCAGATGATGTGGTGATTATTCTCAATAAACAGAGTGATATTCACATTTTAGAAGAAAATGTAGATATGTTTAAAAAAATATCATCTGCCACCATTAACTGGAAAAAGAGTGAAGCTGTGCTCATTGGGAAAAAGACTTTAAACACCTTGACTCTACCAGGAAAGCTCACGTGGAAAAAAGAGGGGCTGAAGTACCTGGGGGTGTTTTTGGGGGAGGAATCCATGTTAGAGAAAAACTGGGAGAACACTTTAGAAAAAATAGAGGGCAAGCTTAAAAAATGGAGGTGGCTTCTTCCAAGCATGTCATATAGAGGGCGCACACTAATTATCAACAACCTGGTGTCCTCTTCCTTATGGCACAGACTGGCTTGTGTAGATCCCCCCCCTAACTTGCTATCCAGAATTCAAGCTGTTCTGGTAAACTTCCTCTGGGATAAACTTCATTGGATTCCTCAAGCTGTTCTGTTTCTTCCCAAGGATGAAGGAGGACAGGGGCTCATACACCTACCAAGTAGAGGCGCCACTTTCCGCCTCCTTTTTATCCAGAGACTACTGTTTGGCCCTAAAGACTTGGTATGGAAGCAACTTGCACTCACGGTCCTACAACAGTTTGGTGGTCTGGGACTGCAGAACTCGTTGTTTTTAATGGATGTACAAACTTTGAAACTTCAGACTCTACCATCCTTCTACCGTGGTGTCTTCACAGTGTGGAAAACACTGGTGAAGGAGAGACTGGAGCACAGTGACTCCCTTTACTGGTTATTGAGGGAGCCAGTGGTGCACGGAGGACGGGTGGATGCCCCTTGCTGGGTAGGACCGGCACTGACTGAATTGTTCTACAGAACAAGGATTTTAACTCTCGGATCTGTGGTGGACATTGCTGGATTTGATTTGAACAATGCAGCTGCACTAGCAGCAAGACTGGGAATACGATCAGTGAGGATTATCAAGCAGCTTCTTGAACACTGGAAACACTGTCTGACTGGACACGAATGTGTCCTGTTAGAAAACTACTGTCACGGTGTGACTGTGCCTAATGCTGATGATCCTTTTCCTCCCTTAGGTGTTCATCCCAGGTTTGGCAACTGCACTGGGGTTTTTTTGGAGGAGAACAGTTGTACTCTGCTAAACCTACAAGAGGTAAAAGGTAAAGCTGTGTATAAAATGATGGTGAAGGGTCTTAACCAAAACAAGCTTAATGAACGCGTTGACATACCTTGGCGAGGTCATCTACAATTGGGAGGTGATGTCAAACCTGCCTGGAGTGGTTTGTATAAGCCACCGTTAACAAAGAGGGTAGCCGACCTACAGTGGAGGCTCTTACATGGTGTAGTAGCTGTCAATGTTTTCCTGGCTGTAATTAACAGTGGTGTAAGTGATGCTTGTCCTTTCTGTCCTCACAAAGAAACAGTGTTTCAGTGTTTTTCAGAGTGCGTGCGTTTGGCACCATTGTTCGTCTTGTTGGAAAAATTGTTTCAAAAAATGGGGGAATTTTTCTCCACACAACAGTTCATTTTTGGTGTCAAGTACAGAAGGTCGGCCAAACACAAATGTCAACTGGCCAACTTCATTTTGGGACAAGCGAAGATGGCTGTGTATGTGAGTAGGAAGAGAAAAATTGATCACCTGGTAGACATTAATCTGACACTGTTGTTCAAGAGGATGGTTAAAGCCAGAATAATGATCGATTTTAATTATTATAAAGAAATGAAAGATGTGGATGAGTTTAGCCTGATGTGGGCTCACGGTGACGTGTTGTGCTCTGTGAAGGAAAGCCAGCTGCTCTTTTCTGAAGAGTTATTGTGATGTTACTGTGTACTTATTTATTGGTTTGTCTGTGTGTCTGAAGATGACCATATTTATTTGTAAATAGGTTTTTTTTAAAGAATGACAGAATAAAGTAATTCTTAAAAATCAAAAAATCTCTCTCTCTCTCTCTGTCTCTCTGTCTCTGCTGGAGATGTAGGGCCCAGTCCGCTTTCTGCATTGTGGCCCAGAGTCAGCCGGAGGTTGCTACAGCCCGCCTACACGATGATGGCATCCTTTTAGGGCAACAGCACACAAAAATCCCAACGCTGGTGAAAGCAGGCAAACACACACAAAATACCCAGGTAAGGCAAATCACACTCCACACGGTGGTGGTATCAGGAAAAGAATACCACTATCACATATAAGGTCGGGTCCCACAACACTCCACTAGGCGGCCGGGGTGACAGAGTGGACACAGCAGTTCATTCTCATGAGCAGAGGGTAATATGGCTGAGAGAGAGAGAGGCACTTACCTCCGTACTGATCCGTCGATTCCATCCTGCTTTGGTTCCTCCAGGCCCCACCACACCTTCAGCTCTCAGTTCCCTCCACGGCCGGCTCTTCTCCCAGTCTGTTCTGTGATCTGCCAAAAAAAAAAACCTCGCCAGCCCAACACCTGAAGGCATATAAAGCACACCCACACACAGCTTGTGGCCCAATCGCCACACAGTCCAGTCACTGCACACCTAAAGCACATCAGGTTTGATGGGTGAGTCAATGAGTGCTTGATTGCTTGTATATTGGCTGTGTCTCAATTCAGGGTCTGCACACTCAAGGACCCGCCCTTTGCGGTCTCACCAAGTGAGTGCACTTAGGTGCGCCCTGCAGGCCGCGTCAGCCTGTTGTGAAATGGGGCGGTCTACCCTTTGCAGCATTTCCTGGTTGCGTCACCAGATGTTCCCGCCCCTACCTGTTTGTCACTATTTATGCAGCCCAGTGACAAGAAGAGAAATTTGAAAAGTTTGACTGTCAGATCTGTTTGAGCTCCAGGAATTCCTGATTTCCTTTTTAATCCTCCTGCTTGTGGAGGAAGAGGAGAAGCGGCTCTGGTTTATCTCCGGCTGAGAGGACCGTGGAGAGGTAAACCTGTTACCTCTCCACAGTAATGTTATCAATATTGTCATTATTAGCTAGCTGACAGTTTGGGGTCATTAACATACCGATACATTACGTTAATGCTGACATAGTATATCTTACTTAAAAAAAAAGTGACCTTAACTCATTCCAGCTTACTCTGTTGACTATCCTCACTTAAACTTAGTAAGGACAACTTTCTACTGAGGCAAGTAATCAAACTCATCAGCTGCAAGTAACCTGTACTTAGAGGTATGAGTGAGCAAGACGCATCTGCATAACCAGCAGAAACTCGGCATCATTCGGCAGCTCTCGTTGAACGCACATGCGCAGCTGCCCCCTGACGAGTAACGACGTGTTTTGAATGAAGCAGTAAACCATCAACAACAAGGCGGTTGCTGCAGTTAAGTAGTGTCACGGTAAGTTTCACTGGTTTTCTATGTAGCAAACTTATAGTCGTTATCTTTGCCATATAATTTATCCGTAAGTCCAGGTTTAGATGTTAACTTTATGTTTAATGATTTAGCCATGCCTGGGACTCTATAGTCGAAATTATAATGTTTATCTAGGGGCGTATTTTTGTTGTTGTAGCGAGTCGGTCCTTTGCAGTCATGTGAAAGCTAAAGCTAACCAGCCCTTCACGTAACGTTGCTCGATGTAAAACTCTGTAAGGATATTGTAACATTTAGGGATAACTGGAGTTTTAGCAAACACAGCGTGCTTATTAACGGTTGAAAAAGCAACTGTGCTGATCTTTTAGGGACACTCTTCAACTCGGCAAGCATGTAATTCATTCCTCAGCTCTTAACTAAACAAACAAAAAAAATGAGTTTGTCGTTGTCCATGGCCCCTTTCTTTAACATGGCGAAGATGTTTTAAGTTTACTGTTGTCCCTTTTTATACTGGTCGCATAAGTAGCATGTATGTTTCACGTTTATTAACCAGTCAGTGACAGTAAAGTAATAAATATTAACTGAGAAGTCACAGACACACTTAACCACGCATGATGCACATGAGAATATCCATAAATCCACCCGGGACAGGATGAAAGTGTCACTCTTAAGAAATTCAAGATCTCATCAGTCATCAATCCTCTCTTCTTTGTCAAGTTTGGAAACTTTTTCATTGAAAAAATAGTAATCCAGGCGAGTGTCATGCTTCAGCCAACTCTGTTTACCTTCGCACAGCTGATAGCACACAGCTGATGGGATTGGCTACTGTTATCAGCTGTGGCCCACGTGACCTATCTTCATCCAAAATAGGAAGCAAAAGCATCATGGGAAATTGAGTCCTTATTTCTCATAACAGTAGAAAACAAAACACTTTTAAATGAAAGAGAGTAGAGATGCAACTATTAACTATTTTCATTATAGACAAAAATGACAGTTTTTAAAAAATGCAACAAAAAAGAAGAAATCACAAAAAGTTGTGGAAAAACTTGCAAAAAAAGGATATATATACAGTGGGTACGGAAAGTATTCAGACCCCTTTAAATTTTTCACTCTTTGTTTCATTGCAGCTATTTGCTAAAATCAAAAAAGTTCATTTTGTTTCTCATTAATGTACACTCAGCACCCCATCTTGACAGAAAAAAACAGAAATGTAGAAATTTTTGCAAATTTGTTAAAAAAGAAAAAGTGAAATATCACATGGTCATAAGTATTCAGACCCTTTGCTGTGACACTCAGTGCGTTTACATGCACAGCTTAGTCGGATTACAGCCATAGTTCGACTATGCCACTCAGTCAGACAACTGCAATTATCCGAGTATACATGCTGGTGAGAAAATCGGATTATTGGGCCGGAGCATGTCATACCCCGGTACGCTAGGTGGCGCTGTGCCCATTTCAACTAGTGGTAACAGAAACACCTCCGGCTGACCTCTTTACGTCACCAGCTGCCTCGACATTCAAGAAAGATGGCGTACGAAGAGCGAGACAAAGCTACATCTTTGTACACTTTGTATATGGTGTACATGATAATTACACAAACTAGGTGCACAATGGCGCTCTTTCTTGCGGTGATTTCGGAGGAATGACGCCGCTGCCACCGTCCGTCTACTTCCGGCTCACGGCCCCGGGGAAAAAATCTTACGCCTGCGCAGAACGCAAAATCCGATCCGATCCGCTGGAACGTATACATGCAGGAGTAATGCGACTATCAATCGAATAATCTGGGTGCTTTAATTTGACGATGAGAAATCTGATCTGGTCCGATATTAGTCAGACTAAGGTGTTTACATGCATCTTAAAGATCCGATCATAGTCGGACTAACCCAGTAATTCGGTTTTCTTGAGTGTCATGTAAACACATTGACTCATATTTAACTCACATGCTGTCCATTTCTTCTGATCCTCCTTGAGATGGTTCTGCTCCTTCATTGGAGTCCAGCTGTGTTTAATTAAACTGATTGGACTTGATTAGAAAAGGCACACACCAGTCTATATAAGACCTTACAGTACATGTCAGAGCAAATGAGAATCATGAGGTCGAAGTAACTGCCCAAGGAGCTCAGAGACAGAATTGTGGCAAGGCGCAGATCTGGCCAAGGTTACAAAAGAATTTCTGCAGCACTCAAGGTTCCTAAGAGCACAGTGGCCTCCATAATCCTTAAATGGAAGAAGTTTGGGACGACCAGAACTCTTCCTAGACCTGGCCGTCCAGCCAAACTGAGCAATCGTGGGAGAAGAGCCTTGGTGAGAGAGGTAAAGAAGAACCCAAAGATCACTGTGGCTGAGCTCCAGAGATGCAGTAGGGAGATGGGAGAAAGTTCCACAAAGTCAACTATCACTGCAGCCCTCCACCAGTCGGGGCCTTATGGCAGAGTGGCCCGACGGAAGCCTCTCCTCAGTGCAAGACGTATGAAAGCCCGCATAGAGTTTGCCAAAAAACACATGAAAGACTCCCAGACTATGAGAAATAAGATTCTCTGGCCTGATGAGACCAAGATTGAACTTTTTGGCGTTAATTCTAAGCAGTATGTGTGTAGAAAACCAGGCACTGCTCATCACCTGCCCAATACAATCCCAACAGTGAAACATGGTGGTGGCAGCATCATGCTATAGGGGTGTTTTTCAGCCGCAGGGACAGGACGACTGGTTGCAATTGAAGGAAAGATGAATGCAGCCTAGTACAGATATCCTGGAAGAAAACCTCTTCCAGAGTGCTCAGGACCTCAGACTGGGCCGAAGGTTCACCTTCCAACAAGACAATGACCCTAAGCGCACAGCTAAAATAACAGAGGAGTGGCTTCAGAACAACTCTGTGACCATTCTTGACTGGCCCAGCCAGAGCCCTGACCTAAACCCAATTGAGCATCTCTGGAGAGACCTGAAAATGGCTGTCCACCAACGTTCACCATCCAACCTGACAGAACTGGAGAGGATCTGCAAGGAAGAATGGCAGAGGATCCCCAAGTCCAGGTGTGAAAAACTTGTTGCATCATTCCCAAGAAGACTCATGGCTGTACTAGCTCAAAAGGGTGCTTCTACTCAATACTGAGCAAAGGGTCTGAATACTTATGACCATGTGATATTTCAGTTTTTCTTTTTTAATAAATTTGCAAAAATGTCTACATTTCTGTTTTTTTTTCTGTCAAGATGGAGTGCTAAGTGTATATTAATGAGAAATAAAATGAACTTTTTTGATTTTAGCAAATGGCTGCAATGAAACAAAGAGTGAAACATTTAAAGGGGTCTGAATACTTTCCGTACCCACTGTATTCGCTGCTGATTAGTGCTGATGCTTCGAAGCCCAGAAAATGATATTCTGTACAGCCTTAATCTATGCTTGTGCTATGAGTTAATTATAGTTTAACTGATTGATTTTGTTGTTTCTTTTGTAGGTTTCTGAAGACAGACAATAGCAAGAATTGCATTGGAAGTGTAAGTACTGTTTGTTTTCTTCTGAAAAGAGGGCTCAACTATTCAAACACTACCGCTTAAAACATGGAAGCTACGCAAGAACTACTCCAATTCCATGCCTCCACACAGATTGTCTGTGTTCATTTAAAGGGACTTAGGGCAGGATTTGTGAAAAAATGAACATTCATTATAAGTATTGTAATGCTACTAGGTGATGAAGCGTTCAAAACCAAAAAGAATGAGCCCACCCACGTATCTCTCCGTTGCCTTGAACAGGCTGTGTGCTGCATAATGTACTGCAATTCGGGGCCCGAATTTCCCGCGCAGTCCTGCGGACGTGACGTCAAATGACGCTGAATGCGCGTCCTCGACGGCTTGGAGACCGGAAGAAGACAAGAGCGGTGGATCCAAACTAGTGTTTGGGTAGAAATGGATTCTGCTACGGCCAGAAAACGACCCAGCACCACACGAAGTCCAATAAATAGTTATACTAAGAGGAACACGAAGGTTTTATAAGCGGCAAGTCGTGAGTCAAAACAAAATTACGACCAAAGCCGGGCTAGCACTGGAATAAACATCAGATACGCGTTCGGCTCATGGAGGCAGCTTCAACCTTAAGTGGGACTGAAAACAGATGCTGACATGGCTGATTTCCTAGTAACCAGGTAAGAAAACATAACACGTCATGTTTAGAGCTTGATTTGAAAATCTTATGAGATTACCGAGGACTCGGAGTGTGCTAACGTGCAAAGTAGCGTTAGCTGCTAACATGTATCTCAGTCCGGTCCTGTGTAGTTACAGACTGCGCATTTTCCACGGTCCTTCAGTCTGAAAACGAATAGTTAGAAATATGTCCCTTTATATATAGGACCGAAATACCAACTGTTATCCGGGAGGTGATGTTAGCAGCTGGCTGTAGCAACAGGCCAGCGGTTTCTGTGTCTGTGTAGTCGGATTAGCTGCTAGCTACACACAGCGAGCCGGCTTCCTGGCTGCTTCATGCATATAACGTTAGGGGATAAGGCTACATCATACACACAGCGAGCCGGCTTCCTGGCTGCCTTATGCGTGCAACGTTAGGGGATAAGGCTATATCATACACACAGTGAGCCGGCTTCCTGGCTGCTTCATGCGTGTAACGTTAGGGGATAAGGCTATATCACACACACAGCGAGACGGCTCCTGTCTCGTTCCCGTCCCCGGGAAATACGCTATTTAGGGGGTAGAATAACGGTATTTACAGGCTACGTGTTAGGGGCCATTGTGTTGACTCGTTGATGATACTGTTGTGATGTAGCTGAATAAAAGGCAGTTTAGAGCTAACCGTGAAGTGCACAATCGCATGTAAACAAGCTCAGGTGGTGCTTTATAAATTGATATTGAACTGGTCCAGGCACACATTCACAGAGGACAGGTATGTCATTCACCTACATCCCACATTCATGTCTGATCAGTTTCAAAGTCAAAACATACCTCTTTGAAATAAAAATCAATTTGGAACTTAGTCACAAGTCATTCTCTGTAAGTGCCAGCTGTACTGAGGTCGAATACTGCAGCAAAATGTAGATCTTCTGCTCACTATCACCAAGTTTAATACACTGCTAATTCATTTGAAAGTTTGGCACTTCTATTTGTAATGCTCAAACAATCAGCATCAAGCCATTACTTATATCTGTTCTGCCAGGGTAGAGTTGAAAATAATAATTACTAGATTTGATTATGGAGCTTTGTGACCATGTGTTCTAACGCTACTTTTCTCTTCTCTCCATAAAGGCCTCAGCTACATGATCCAGAGTTGTGAGCAAGAAAAGAGAGATGACAAGACCGTCTTGTTTATCACACACTGATTTTATTATAGACATGTAAAAAAAATAAAAATACAAAATAAAAATGTGTACATAATGCAAATTTGAAAAACACTTTCTTTTCACTGTAAACTTTGAAAATAAAATACATATTGTACATAAATTGCATTTATTTTTGGATGAAAGTGGAATCTTTGGCTAAAAATGTTTATTTTTTGAGGTATTGTGATCACAGATACACAAAACAGTTGAAAAGTTTAGTCTGGCATCCTAAATGGAGCTTCTTTGTAACCTGTGTAGTTCGCAAAGGGGTTAGGGAGTTTTGGCTCGGATGTGAAGAACACAGCAGCTCCAGGCAGCACATCTCCAGGTGGACACTCCTGCTCAGACACTGGTCCGGAACCTGCTGACACATACTCCTCCTCTGAAGACTCCTCCATGTGTGCCATTGCTTCCATAGTCAATTCCAAATCCTGAAACAAAAACAATGAAAATAAGAATAACTTTATTAATCCTCAAAGGGATGTTATGATTTTACTTGATGTTATTTTTATTCTGATTCAACTTAGTATAATACCAGCTATGATTTCTGTTTTTCTTGTATTTACTGTTATGGTGCAGTGCTATTCATATTGTCTTACAATGGGAATGGTTTCACACATCTCAGTGGCACTGGTACATAACACTTGGTTTGAGACATTGAATCATACTATTGCTGTTACATGATAATGACTGCACACTTATGTGAGCGTGTTAGCAAGCTTTATACAATGTTATAAATATTAGCTATGTTGGTAAGTACCACAGTAAGAAATTAGCTGCAGCCACAAGCCAAATGCTCGTCAAACACCATACCGTTGGTGGCAGTAGCATTAGATTCACAAAACAATGGCTATCGCTAGCGCGATATTCACCGTGGCTGGTGAAATTTGAACTTTAGTTACCATGTGGCCAGTGTAAAGTTAACGTATTTACACTACAACTATCATTTTGCTGAATTAATGCGCAAATGTTGTCAAAGAAATATACTAAAGTTGCACTAAAATAAACACTGGGTTTACTTACTTCATCGCTTGAGATGATGCTGTTCGCAGTTGTAGGCTACCAACGAAGTTCCGGGGAGGCATGTTCGGAGGTCTTGCATTAAACAGCGACGTGAACAGCGAGTAAATAAATGACGTGTCACAGCATCAGCTGCACTGCTGTGAAGAGTTCATGCGCGCTCCCGCGCCGGCTTGGCTAATGGCTGCAGTTACCCTAACGGCCGTCGTGTCGCTATTGAGTCTTATTTCTAGATCCTGCCCTATGTCCCTTTAAGTCATTTAATGCCCTCAAAGTGCATTTAACAAGAAATCACTCCCATGAAGTACACGATGGGCAGACGAGTGGAGCTGATGAAACCCCTGTGATATTCAATTGTCCTCTTTGCAATTTTTAAGAACCCTGCACAGAACTCATTTTTTTTCCCATTTGCGCCAACATCTTAAAAATAAGGAAACTGTGAAGTGTCCATATGAAAACTGCATTTTTGAGAACAATGTCTACTCAACATTTAATGCTCATAAATGCAAAGACCATCGGCTTCCCAGTCAGAAGCGGTTGAAGCCTGACATTTGCCATGCGCAGCACACCTCCTGATTCAGATCCAGGCGTGTCACAAGATGTGCAAGAAGTTGAGGATTTTTCTAGTGATCCTACAGACCAAGACAAAATTAAGGCAGAAGCTCAAATTCGAAAACTTGGATCATTTACAGCATCAACTTGAGCATAATTTAGCCTCACTCTTTCTTAAACTGCAGGCAGTCTTGCATTTATCTGACATGGCAGTACAGGAGGTAATTCAACAACTAAATCAGCTTGTTCTTCTCTCAGAGCCCCTTTTCCGTAATGCCATTCATCAAATTCTGAATGAACATGGTGTCAGTGACGATTCAGTCGTGAGAAAGATTGTGAATGCTGTCAAAGAGAATAACTTATTCTTGAAAATGACTGATGCTGGCCAGTCACTCTCCACAGCCAGTAAAAGAGCATCATATTTTCAGAGGGAATTTCCTACGGTCATGCCAGTTGAATACAAGCTCGAAAAAGACTTACAATCACTCTCTTATTTGCCAATTCTGAAAATGTTACAAAAACTATTAAACAGAGCTGATGTTCTAGATAAAATTCTTACACGTGAGTGCACCGTTGATGGATACAACACTTTCAGAGATGGCACTCACTATCACGGGAATGATTTTTTTAAGACTGAGACCTTAAGGATTGTGCTTGGCCTTTACATTGATGAGTTTGAGATTGCCAATCCTCTGGGCACTTCCAAAAAGAAACACCTGTCTGTGTTCTTTGTGCATGGGCGTGGTTTCCCTCTCCAGCAGGCAGCACCAGGTGTACCTCGTCTCACCAATCATCCTCCCCATAAAACCCCCGGATCTCCAGTCACTCGTCGCCAGTTCATACTCTCAGCCTGAGCGGTATTCAGTTTGACACCGGCTTCTAGTATCCTCGTTATCTCTTGTGTGTTCGCTTGTGTAGCGTTCTAACCTGCAGATTCCTCTGCCGCAGTTGATCCAGTCGTTTTGCCTGCCTGCCTGCCTGCTTGCCTGTCAGTTCGTCTGCTTGCTTACTACCTCGCCTGTTCACCTTCTCCTGCCACTGCTGGTCACAGCCACCCGTCCTCCATCTTGGGAAGCCACCGACCAGCACGACGCAGACCGCGTGGAGGCGCAGCTCCGCCATTACCGGAGGGATCGTCACGTTTCACCCGTCACCACCAGCACTCCTCACGGGACCCCGGGATTTCCCCCTGCACGCCACTATTCATCCAACACCGTGGTATTTCACTGTGTCACAAATAAATATCACTTTGAACTGAGTTACCTGAGTCGAGTCGTGCACTTGGGTTCAATCTCTGTTGTCTACCATAACAAATCTTCCCTCAAAACATCGCTCCTGTCTTCACTCTAACCAGCTAGCAATATTATGCAGAGCAAGTGCAATCAAACAACATGGCTATGCAGCTGTCCTTCACCCACTTCTTGGGTGGGTGGTTCCTGGTCACTCTTGAAAAACACAGCATCTATGTTGAGCAGTTAGGCGAGTGTGTGAAAGGAACTGTGCTCTATGTGTCAGCTGACAACCTAGGTGCTCATTCTTTTGCTGGTTTCCAGGAGAGTTTCACAGTGCAGCACCCCTGTCGATTTTGCATGGTAAAGAGGTGTGACATCCAGCAAAGAGAGGTCTGATCAGGAGCATTTGAGTGCAGAACCAGCCAGGATCATGACAGACAAGTTTCTGAAGTTTTAGAGAATCCAAATCTGGTGAAAGAGTATGGTGTGAAAGGTCCTTGTGTTTTAAGCGACAATTTGGAACATTTCCACACTGTCAGTGGGTTTCCACCTGACATCATGCACAACCTCTTGGAAGGTATCATCCCTGTTGAGATGTCTCTGTGCATTAATGACTTGATCTCCAAGAAGTACATCACCCTTGAGTCCTTGAACAAAGTCATCAAACATTTTCCTTACAAATTTACAGACAGAACTGATCAGCCCCAGATTGTCCTTGCCACATTTGCCTCTAGAGGTACGATTGGTGGTAACGGCCACGAAAACTGGGCACTCACAAGACTTCTCCCACTCATGATTGGTTTTGATGTCCCAGAGAATGATCCAACATGGGAAATTTTAATGCTTTTGAAGGACATCTTAGAACTGTCAGCATCATTTAGACTGACAGAAGATTCTCTTGATTTCCTTGATGCAAAGATCTCAGAGCACAGAGGTTTACTTTTAACAGCATTTCCTCACTTCACATTGCGCCCAAAGCACCACTTTGTGGAACATTATCCACAGTTGATGAGGATGTATGGGCCGCTCAGAGATATGTGGACAATGCGCTTTGAAGGAAAGCATAAATTCTTCAAACAAGTCATTCACAACACAAAAAACTTCAAAAACGTCCCACAAACTCTGGCTGCCCGGCATCAAAGAATGATGGCATACCATGTGTCCTCCTCATTTTTCAAAATCAAAGTCAAATGGACAAGGTGTCACTTTCTTTGGTTTCATCTTTACCTGAGAATATTTAGAACTTGTTGAAACAGAGGTATGCATCTCAGAACACTGTCCTTGTAGCATCATCTGTGGGCGTTGATGGCATCAAATACAGTTCAGATATGATTGTCTGTTGGTGCTTGTTCATACCTATCATTCCTACCTGATTTTAGGCAAATTCACAACATCCTTGTCATTAACAGTGATGTTTTGTTTCTGTGCAAACATATGACATCATGGTATAATGAGCATCTGCGTTCTTATGAGCTTTGCAGTCATGCGTCATCAATGTCAGTCAACATGCTCTCTGATCTGAATGACCCGTTTCCTCTGGCAGCCTACAGAATCAGGGGCAGAATGTTTGTTACCCTTAGACACTATATTTTGTGCTGATTGGATGCTGAAGATTTTGATGTCAAGTGTCATGAAGTAACTTAACTAATTTTTTTTTATTGTATTTTTTAAAATCCTTTGTAGAATCGCAACCAACAATGGAGATGAGGACTACACTAAAGAAAATTGTCCATGACAATGACATAAGGAAAATTACACTCTCTGGGAAACCACACACACTTGACTCTCTTGTTGAACAGCTTGAGGAGAAGCTGGGGCTTCAGTATAAATTCTCCCTCCAGTATGAGGATCCTGATTTCAATAATGCCCTCATCAACCTCATTGACATTACTGACCTGCCCGACAAACCCACCCTAAAGATAATCGCTCTGGTTCCAACCCCCACACCAAGCACAGCCAGCACGGGTGACACAGAGATCCTCTCTTTTTCCTCCCCTGAAAGTCGGTCATCTCTTACTCGGTCTCCATGGCCAGACACTTTCAAAATTCCATATTTTCCTGTGGACATTGAGTACAGATTACGCCAGGGAAATCTTCTGTATATGAGAGACAAGACATATCTACAAGTACCCAGGGACATGAAGCACGAGATACTTGAAAAGCTTGCAGAGGCAATTTACAGCTTCAAGGCATATCCAAGCGATCAAGAATTGAATGATGTTGCAACTGCACTGATTCAAAAACATCCATGCCTCATTGAACCAGGCTCTGCCAATGGATGTAACGGATAGAAAAATAGTATTAAGTTCAAAATGGGCAACTACTGGACCAAACTGCGTCGAGCTGGATGTACAGATGTGGCCGCAAATGAAAGGAAAAGAAAAGGCCAAGCTCCTCACACAAGCATCAAAAGACCCAAACGGTTTGAAATAAATTTTCTACCCAATTTCCCTGATGGTGAAGATGAGACCAGTATAGAGTCCAAACGAAAGGAACTTGTAGAGGAGATAAGGAAACGGCATCCAACTGCTGCTCTGATAACCAAAAACATGGACTCTACTTTTGCCTTGAGAAGACAAGAGTTGGTGAACTTGGAGCCTCCAGTGAAGGACACAATGGAAAGGTGGCCAGC
The DNA here is from genome assembly GCA_963678695.2 of Diplodus puntazzo. Classification (NCBI taxonomy): domain Eukaryota; kingdom Metazoa; phylum Chordata; class Actinopteri; order Spariformes; family Sparidae; genus Diplodus; species Diplodus puntazzo. The sequence goes on along the minus strand of OZ023167.1, from coordinate 19,858,612 downwards.
ACTCTTTACAGAGGGTCAGGTAATTTAAAACTCTTCCTATCTTTTATGCATTAAGTTTTTTAGTTCTCATATAATTCATTGTTTGTCACATCTTTTATTAACTTACAGAATTAGCTTCAGCGTCCTGCTAGTGAAAAGTAGTCCTAAGAGGTCCAATATCTTAAATATTAATTTGTCATACTTTTCCTTCAGATTCTGGCAGAGTTTTGTCGCTTGTCAAGCAAAAAGCTGAATACAGAATTCTTCAAAGAACTTGACAAATACACCCCTCGCTTCTTTGAGATTTTCAAGAGCAAGGGGGGAAGTGTTGGCCAGAAACTTCAGAAGTATCTGCAACAAGTCAGACCAGAGGTAAGTTTCTCAGATACAAAGTAATTATTTTTATTATCACGTGGGGGAACAAAATACACAACCCCATTGTGTGTGCAGAGCTATTAATTGATTGTTCTTTACCACAGGAGTGATGTGTGTTTGACATGATTTTTCAGAGTACAGATATTACTGCGAAGCGAACGGTAGTCCTCCGTGGCCTTCCTGTGATCCTTGGAGATGAGAACACAGACTTCTTCAAGACATGCTTTGTAATTCGTCTTTATTACAATTTTTTTAATTCCACATCACAGGATGTCCACTCTATTTAATTCTGCTCCTTATGTTACTTTGATAGCTTTAGTTTTAGTTACTCTTCCACTCAGCCTGAATCAGTGCTGCTGTACTGTACTTCTTGTGTGATGTACTGATGACCTATCCCCAATCAGAACACTTTTAGTGGTATCTGCTGTCTTTCAAAAGGATTCAATCGCAGTTCTCTAGCGTCACCCCAAATGTCTTCAAGAACAAAAAAAGTACAATGAATTTCACTTAGCTGATTTTAAGTACTTTCACGTCGCTGATTTTAAGAAGAGGGGTTCTACTGATATCTCTTATGACCGTATGAAGTGCAACACAGAGTTAAACACAAAAATGTTGTGAACTTTCCCTTGCAACAACATCAATACTTATTTATCACTGACGCTCTTGGGAAATGCGCTTGCTATACTGTCACAGGCAGTAGGCGATATGAGGGGGGATGCCGTCCCCCTTGTTAGCAAAATTACCAAAAAGCATCCCCTTTGTTAACCTGCCATCAGTCTCCATCCCCTAGTAGCAGATAGTGTGTGACAAATCACAAGCGGTCGCGATCAGCTCCGGTGCACAGCGAAGTCAAGCCGGGCACGGCTGCTTTGCGATCCGGCTGCCCGGTTTATTTTTGACGAAAGCGGCAAAAAGCTGCACAGCGCAGATCGCGCCAGCAGGAAGTCAGAGATACAGGAAATGCATAGAGCATCCGGTCAATTTTCAAAATAAAATACAGTGTACAGACTCCTGATTGTATAAAAACGAAAAAATGACCGGATTAACAAAAGTTTGCTATTCATGTTCTAAAACCAAAATGTTACTTTTTGTTAGCATTTCTAAGTGTGTCATTTCAGAACATGGTGGCTTATGTTATGTTGCCGATTGTCATTTTTGTGCTGGTTTATAGTTTAATCATTAATGAGGTAGCTGTTAAATTTCCTGACACCAGCTGTTTTATCCCCCATTGAAACGCACTCTGCTGGCCAAACTATGTCATTACACCTATTTTGAATTACCCCAAGCATGTTTTTCTGCATTATACTTTTTAAATATAAGGTTGTAAAACCTTATAAATCACCTGATAAATCGATAAAGGCAAATACCGATAAGTCGGGCTCTGCTATTTTGCACAATGTTCAATGTCCTTCAAGGAATTTAGATGCTAAAAATTTCCAAGGGGTCATGTAACTTAAAATAACCCTGCTTGTAGTGTATTGTGAGAAACATAAGAAAACCTTGCCTGAATAAACTCAGTCCGCTGCATACAATTTATTTACTCATTACTTTAATACAGTTATAAAAAGACTTGTAGTAGGTAGAGAAGGAAATAAGTGGATAAAATGGAATTGTAGAATTAGGAATGTCACAGTTATGGTTAAGGCGTCCTGCAACAATGTCCTTTGGGAGGTGTACATAGGTGTGTCGGGGCAGGGTGGTGTTCCCATTGGACCATCCCCCTTGTTAATAATTAACAAATCACCTACTGGTCACAGGAGGCTGATGAGTGGACTGCCATAGGTGTGACAGCTGCAAACTGTAGGAGTTTCACATTCCTGTACTACACTGGAAGTTTACTCATCAGCCTCCTGTGGTAGTAGCGAGTACATTGCCCAGAAGCCGCAGTGATGAAGAAGTGTTACGTTGTACTTTTAGTGGCTGTCTTGTGTTTTCTGCCATTGAAATTCAAGGTGACATCTAATATGTAATTTTGGTGTTATTGCTGCTATTGTTGTTAGGACTGCGAAGACCCAGACATGTCTCACACCCCCATTGGGATCCTGACCATCATTCCTGAGGACAGACAGGCCTCCCCTGACTCACTGCACCTTGAGTCTTCAGGTACTGCAATCATTTTGGAAGGAAGAATTGTCATGGATGACCTTGGAAATCTTCCACATGCCATGTGCTTGCTCTGAATTTGGAGTACCCTCAACAACTGAAGCACACCTTTGACTTCATCCAAAGGGTGCTTCTCTCACTTGGACATAAATCCCTAAAACCAAAAATACAATCACTCAAAAGTCTTCTGATGCAATGAGTGAATGTGTTCACGATGTGAATGTGACGTGACATTATGGGTCACGTTGATACCTTTACCCTTATTGGAAAAGTGAGTTTTATTTCTTGTTTGATCCTTCTTTGTGGGAGGGAGCCTCATCGCACTCTCAGACTACTAAATGGTTTTATGTTCATGAGGGGAAACATGAACATCTACTTTCCTTTTAGCTTTTCTTTTTCCTTTTGTGTTAATGCTGACATGATTGTGGTGATGTTGATTACTAGCATCAGGCTCTTTAGCCAGTTATCTCAGACTGAATATCTGTTGAAAGTCAATCTCTAGTGCAGTTCTAAATTCATCCACTAAGAATTTAAATCAGAACGCTCTGAGCAGGTTTCAGCGGGAGCTGTCTTAAACATCAGGATTAGAGTTGCACATTCAGTTGAAATAGTGATCTTACTTTGCAGTCATGCAATAGGTGGATTGGAAACAGAGTTGAGCTATATTTGCTGTTCACTTTATTGATGTTATGATAAATGTTAGGCCCTGTAATTGACAATTGAGTTTATCTCTAGTTTGTTTCACACCATAGTTAACAGAGACATTTAAGCAGGGATTCTCAAAGTTTTAATGACTGAGGGCCGTTTTAGGGACTCAATATTAGATTAAAGGCCGCCCTAGAAAAAAGTCACATGTCATTTTTTTCTGAAAAAGTCTATGGAAAAGTTTGCTTCCAGGTTAGTGTTTATATTACATACAAAGTATGTAACCACACTTGAGAACCCCTGTATTTAAGGTAAACTTAAGTAGTTTTCAGCCTGGACCCTATTTCTCAATGTATTTGTGTTCAGAACAAAAAAAGTTTAAATTATTAAAATTAAATTATTTAACTTTGTATTCCATTCAAACTGTTGTCTGTTATCTCTTCGTTTCAATAACTTATCACTTTTGGTTCAGCTTACTTGAAAATATCAAGGCAATCGGTTTCCTGATATTTTGCTAGTAATGTGAACGCTTAAACTTGTAAGGATAATTTATTTTTTGGAGTACTGCTTAATTAACATAACTCACAAGTTTAAGTAGTCAAAATTGACATTTTATAGTCAACCTAACTAATGATTTTGAGTTAACTTTACTCAAGTTTACTGCCATTGTATGAGTTGTCTGAATTTATATTTTTATAGTTAACCCAATTAATGATTTTGAGTTAAATTCACTCAAGTTTACTGCCATTATCTGAGTTGTCTAAACACAGTTATTTTCAGCTATAAACCTTAAAATGAATTAGCTACTTTACTTGGAGATTTTGAGGCAATCGGTTTCCTGACTTTTTTTAAAGTAAAGTGAACTTATTACAATTTACAGTGTAATTAGGATATATAAAGAGTTTATCCAGTCATAAAGTAACTTAAAATAAGGTGCTATAGGGTCTAATAAGAAATTAATTAATTAGCTTTCCCTAAATTGCAGTTTAAAATAGGACTCTGAACTTAGTAATAGCATTGGATGAGGAGCCCTTTGTTGAAAACAGACAAGCTGCGACAGAAGTTGGACAGAAGTGTATTATTGCTAATGTGTTTGCCGGCTTTTTCGAGACCTAAAGGGCCTCGAAGAGGGGAATTATGAGGTATCTGGACAGCAGGGCCGGCCCAAGCCTCCATGGGGCCCTAAGCAAAATTTGATTTTGGGGCCCTCTATTACTGCCAATAATAATGATAATTGATCATTCACACACCTACTATAAACTAAACGTATTCTACTTATTCTACTCTGTCATTACGAATACACTTGTAAAACGAAATGTGAGAACTTTTTGTTGTAGTTACATTGTAATCCACAGTGATTAATGCCATGGAAGCAGACACCAGATTTGCAGTACAGCTATTGCTTATAATAATAAAAAAAAATGCCCGTGGAACAACTGAAAATTGCTTGAGAAGTTTTGAAATAATGTGGATTTGTCTAAAATCATGTCCCTTGTCATATGATTATATCTTATATTAAAAAATATCATCTCAGTATGTTCTGCAGTGCACTGAGCAATTAAAGGCTGTTTTGTTGTTAACTTACCAGGTACAGCTGAGGTTGCAGAGAGGACAGTGGGCACAGTGGGAGCAGAGGATAGAGATGGACCTGAGATGAAAAACATATCCCTTGTCATATGATTATATTTTATATTAGTATATCTTAATGAGATAATTTGACTAGAGATTAAATATATATGGTAACAGTTTTTGATCACCTGATTCATCAGCCTTGGCTGCTCCTGAGGAGGTGGATTGCCCCTGGGCTGAGTCAGTGCCTCCTCCAAAATATTTTAACAGTGCTCCTGGGGAAGTTTCATATAACGTATGAGCATAATAGGGAGATGATGTAAAAGGAATATCTTTATCTTATTCACATAATTTACTGTGCTCTGCAGCAAATAATTGCAAACCACATACCATAAACTATAACTTAACTAAATTAATTAATGCAAAACCATATTGCTAGCAAACGCACCGCATTTGTAATTAACGTTATTAAACATTTGCAATCAAACATTATCAAAAACGTTGTTTTGATGCCAAAAAGCGACCCAAAATAATATATATACACAGAGAATCAACTTATTCAAAGTATTACACAAACACAAAAACATTAGCTTGAATAGTAAGCTATCTAACCTAGTAAGACGTTTTGAACTAATGTTAGCTAGCAAATTTGCTATTATAGGTTATATAACGTATTTGGAAAAAAATATCAACAAATGTTACATTACCAAGATATACCTTTATCTTGTCGTTTTTCTCCTCTTCCTCTTTCTTCCTTTTTCTTTTTTCTGCCCCTGAAGGGTAAGTCCTTTTTTGTGACATCTTTCACCTGCTCCTAGCTCCTGGATGCTCAGTGCGCACTGCACGGTTGGGTGCACTGCACACATTACTAGCGGAGCTCTGACATTTCGAGCAGAGAGGCAGTAGGAAACTACACTCTTTTTTTTGTTTGTTTGTTTGTTTGTCTTTGTACAAGAATGTACATTTGATCATATATGAATCATCATCACTCACACATGGAAAAAAATAATTAATTACTTTTTTCTTTTTTAAGTTAATTGTTCTTTGGGGCCCCCTAGTGGTCACGGGGCCTTAAGCAGCTGCTTAGTTCGCTTATGCCTTGTGCCGGCCCTGCTGGACGGCAACACATTCTGGCTTTATTTTAACTCAGTTTAAATTTAACCTGTTCCTCTTTGTGTGAGTAGCGCCAAGGGACCTTGGAGTCAGCATTCAGTTGTGTGTGGGTCAAAGGTTAGTAAAAAACAAGGCCACTATAGGGACTAAGACGGAGCCTGACTCCTATGTCAGATGGAGGAAGATATCTAAACGTGTACATCTCCAGAAAAGGATAGAGGGATCATTTAGTTAATTTTGGAGTAAAAGACCCAAGGAGTGACAGTAATAGATTTAGTCATTTATGGGAGATGAGCAGAGAGATTGGCCAACTCCTTTTTTAGTTGATTGGACAGATGGACCCTCAACCCACCACACTGACCAATTAGAAGTAGGCAGGTACAGCCCAAGGGACTTTAAGAAGGCTCACACGAGTAGAGGGGGGGGCGGAGCCATTTGGCATTACCTTCGCCATAGATCTGAATTCGGACGCTGGCTTGAGGAACGTTTTCAATAAAGGCTGCTCTATCATTCCACCCAGCCTTGCCTCCGCAGAATTCTTTTACCATCAAACTACAAGCCGACACCTTTGAGGAAGAGAGCCCAGAAACTACAGTGGCAAAACATGTCTCTGACTCAAGGACCATCAGCACTGGATTCCCCCAAGGCCCTGTTCTTTCTCCTCTGCTCTTCTCCCTGTACAGAACAGCTGTAGCTGAAGAAATTAACCCGCCAAAGACGATGATAATGAAGCACTTCTAGACTGCCATCATCAAGTCCATCCTCTCTTCCTCCATCATCATCTGGTAGTTACTGCCACTACCAGGGACATGGACAGACTGCAGTGTATCATTTGTTCTGCTGAAGAGATGATTGGCTGTAATCTGCCATCCCTCCACGACCTGCACGCCACTGCTGAGATGTGTGGGTAAGATAGCTGCTGTGTACTGGAGAAAGGACTCTAAAAAAGGCTCACACAGGGGAGAAGGAGGGGTGGTCCCTTGTATATTTCCTAAGATTGGTCCGAGAGTATTTCTGGTAGAGCAGAGGGCAAAGCATTGGGTAGAACTTTGCCAGGATTTGAGAAAACCATGGAGCGGCCACCCTGATTCGGATGCAGGCGTGAGATCTGTTTCAATAAAGATTGTTTAACACCCCTTTAAGCACCTGGAAGGTAGTGAGCAGTACTATGTGTGATGGGTCAGTAGGTTCGGCTGCTGGAGCATAGTGAAATGTTCAAATGAGACTCAGAGACAAAAGATTAACATTTGAAGGGCGCCTTCTTGTAATGAAGTGAAAAAACAACAACAACAAAAATAATACAAACATGCAAATTAATTATAGGTACCACTCACAGCATGGACAACACAGGTTGTGTTAAATCACAGAATATCACCTTAGCAATTGCTTAGTTTCACCTTAAATCACTAATCTCTGTCCTGGGTTTACCCTTATGACATGAGTTTAAATTTACTACCACTAAATTCAAGCTTTCTCTGATCAGACCTTGCTCAACAATTTAAGCCAGCAAAAACAAAACATGAGTTTCAATTATCTACTGTCTGTCCTGCAGTAGTTTATATCATGCTGTGTAACCTTAACACATGTCTTTCCTAGGTCCTTTAACATTTCCCCTTAATTTTCAACATATTAGCTGTATGTGAAGTTCAATATACAAAATCCATACACATAAGTGCAACACAACATTACTTTTATCCACTGTATAATCAAAATGTAAACCATAACTCATCTCTTTTGTAACAAAATAGCTTCTCATCGCCTACAGTTAAGTGCATACATTAGCCCAATGTGGTGCAAATTACATGAAACCTCTTATTTGGAAAGAAATTGAACATCTCACCGATCTCATTTAACAGGCTGGGCGCTCTGACACAAAGTGGCGGCTCTCAGTAAAACACAGTTTCTAAAACCAAAAAAATACAACAAGAGCAAAAAATTGCTTAATCCATAACCCACAAGTAAGTTAGCTCTCGACATTAAATTATCTAAACATTTGCAAAGTTCTTTGTTACTTAATTACCTTGCTCCTTGGAGCTGTAAAGATGAGGTGCGTGTTGGAGACTCACGGTCACTTTCACGGCTAATGCTATTAGCTGGAGCTACTAGCGTTGTAGCTAGCGACTATAATAATGCACTTCTTCCAAGCAGTACTTCACTAGCGCTTCGATAAACTCAAAGCGGACTTCAGTATTGTGAAGTTTAAGCTGTATCCTCTTAAATATCTCTCACTTTTCACTCAGTTTACCGTCTGTTAGCAATGCTACCACGCGACACTGGTTCAGTTTCTCCGTTTCTCCATACAGACCGAAAGAGGAGAGATACACAAACTCGCTCTCAAGACGGGGGCAGGAGGGCGGGACTAGCTGTGATCAAACAGTTGCTGTTTGGTCAATCCTAACATGTCACTCTCTTCTAAAATGCCCAATGGATATTAAATACCCTCCTTAATGACAACACTCCTTAATGACAATTTAAACTGAGTGAAACAACTTAACTATAATATTATAATTCAAAATCTTTTCTCACATGCAAGTCACTCTTATGTGGGTTACACCCTCCCCTCTTGAAGGTATGCAAGTCCCTGTGCATCACATGTACATTTTCTCATGTCCTACAGGTGAATAGTCAACATCTTGCAGGGAACTAGCAAATGCATCAGTTAGACCTTGAAAGAGGGCATTCAACACATACAATAAAGGACTGCCTAAATGTGTATACTGGAGTCTTTCTGGCTTCACAGGGTGTGGAAAGGGATTTCAGCATCCCTGGGTGTTTCATTCTGTGACTCCACTGATGTAGGCTGATCAGTAATAGTTTGTCCTCTTTCAGATGTATCCGCTCTTCGATCAGTCTTATCTGACAATACTGGAGGTGCCTCATTTACATTGAGGGATGTCTCCGTATTCAGAGGGACATCAACAGGAAAGTCACAGTCAGGTAAGGGGTCTGGTTCAGAGGGGTTGTCATATTCAGGTAAGTTGACTGGTTTGGGTGCAGTAACTAATTCAGGTAGGTTTTCTGGTTCACACAGGTTTTCCTTGACAAGTTCTCTTGTTCCTGGTATCAGTGGTTCAGGTAAGTTCTTTACTGCTGGAGGAGCAGGAAGGACAGGAGTGGACAACACATCAGCTGCATTTGATAGTCTGATCTCACAAGGAAGGTTTCTCGACTTGTGAGTCTCATGGACTATGATGAACTCATCGGGCTTCTGAATAGGGAGAGGGGCAGATATCCAAGTTGGTGGATCCTCTGAGTCCGAATGATCATCCTCCTCACTCTTAAGGACATTGTCTTGTTCTCGGTCTCCTTACTGAAGGTCGTCTAACAGGTTCATCTGGTACAGTTGCCACAAGGTAGAAGCAGGTCACGATGTAAGGTGTGCACATGGCCATCCTTACCCTCAGGCTTGACTGTGTAAACTGGTATGTCACCAGCTTGCTTGAGGACAACATAAAGATCATCTTACCACTTGTTTTCCAGCTTGTGCTTCCCACGTAACTTCACGTTAGGGACGAGAACTCTATCACCCACCACCAAGGGTGAGGCTGTAACTCGCTTGTCGAATCTGATCTTGTTGCGATCAGCATTCTTTTGTGCATGAGAGGTTGTAATCTTGTAACTCTCCTCCAAGCGACTTTTTAAGTCATTGACGTATTGGGAGAGGGACTTCTTATGGGTATTGATGGGCAACCCAAAAGCAAGATCAATCGGAAGCCTCGGCTATCTCCCAAACATTAGCTCATATGGAGAGAACCCTGTCGTCTCGTGGTTTGTGCAATTGTAAGCATGGACAAGAGGCTTTACAAAGTTCTTCCACTGCTGTTTCTCATGTTGACTTAGTGTTCCAAGCATTTGGAGGAGGGTTCGGTTGACCTTCTCAACCGGGTTTCCTCTGGGGTGGTACGGGGTGGTCCGCACCTTCTTCATGCCAGTGAGCTCACAGAGTTCCTTTATGGTCTTTGATTCAAAGTCAGGGCCTTGGTCACTGTGAAGCCTCTCTGGAAATCCATAATGGCCAATAAAGTTTTCCCAGAGACTCTTTGCCACAGTATGTGCTTTCTGGTATTGGGTAGGGACAGCTACTGCATACTTAGTGAAATGATCAGTGATGACTAATATGTATTTTGTGTTAGACTGGTCTGCTTCCAGAGATAGGAAGTCCATGCACACAAGTTCTAGAGGCCTACTGGTCTTAATGTTCACCAGGGGTGCGGCTCTCTTAGGTGGGGACTTCCTGTGGACACAATGTTCACAGGTTCTGATCATCTTCTCAATGGTCATTTGCATTCTTGGCCAATAAAATCCAATATTAGATCTTGCCAGATCCAATGTCCGCTCAACCCCAATATGTCCCATATTGTTGTGAAGGCTCTCAAACACCACTGCTCTCAGTTCCTGAGGCAGTAACAGCTGATAGATGATGTGGGGTCCTTCTTGCCTCTTTCTATAGAGCACTCCGTTACGTAGCTCTAACCGGTTGAGTTCTCGCAGCAGTAAGGGGAGTTCAGGCAGTTCTTCCCTGAGACTGGGAGGTGGGGCTTGACCAGTCTCTATGCAAGCAATCACCTCATGGATCGCAGTATCTGATCACTGCTTTTCCCCCAGCTCATCCTCAGACCAAGAGGGAATAAGAGGAAATCCATCAGCTCCTTCTTCTTGAAAGCTGTCTGGGATGGCTGTAGAATGATGAGTGAGGGATTCAACAAGCGCTAACTCAGCGTTTGAGGTCTCTTCAGCAGTAGTGACTATATGCCGGTCACAGATGGCCTGAATCACATCTTGGGGAATAGTGCATGAGGGTTCCGCATCACTCAGGTGGTGAAATGTGAACTGCCGAATTCTCTCACTCTCCTTTCATGATGTGGGATCTTCCTCTGGTACCCCGTGAGAGCGGCGGGACAGTGCATCGGCATCTAGGTTCTGCTTGCCAGCTCTGTGTTGGAGTTGAAAGGAGTAAGTGGACAAGGCAGACAGGCACCTGTAACTTGTTGCATCGAGTTTCGCAGATGTTAAGATGTAAGTGAGCGGGTTGCTGTCAGTCACCACTGTGAAGTCGGTGCCATATAAGTACTTGATACAATGCAGCCCCTAAGCCGATTGTGCTTGCATCTGTATGCAGTATGTCAGGAAGCTGGGGGTCTACAAAGCCCAAAACCGGAGCAGAGGTCAAGCTCTGGACTAGGAGATTGAATGCTTCCTGGCAGCGAGGTGTCCACCTTTGGCCAAAAGGCTCCTTTGGGTTGTGGTACTCTGCGCTGGCACCTTTGTCAGGTTTCTTGTTCCCCTTTCTCAGCGGTGGATAAGGTTCAGGTTCGTGGGGACTGGCCAAGTTGTCAGGGCCTTTATTTTCTTTGGGTCAGTTTCCACACCCTTTTCTGAGACAACATGGCTGAGGTATTTCACAGAGGTTTGGAAAAATTTACATTTCTCCGGAGCCAGCAAAGACCATAATCCCTCAGTCGCTGAAACACATGCTTCAGACGCTGCTCGTGTTCCTCCAAGGATGAGGAAAAAATAATGACATCATCAATGAACGCTAACACTTAGGGATGCGCCGATACTACTTTTTTTCAAAAATACTTACCAATACCGATACTTAGATCTGAGTACTTGCCGATACCGAGTACCGATACCGATACTACTACCACCAAAACAACCCCCAAAAAACTATTATGCAAAATTGGAAGACAGGTTTTATTTTCTTCTCTGCTTGTTACAACAAATGATGATAAATGAAAAATAACCATTTTCTGTGAAATTTTCTGAGAATTATTGCAGAGTTTCCAAATTTTAATCAAACAAAATATCAATTAACTATTTTGCACTGTCTCCAGCTTTCAGATTGACACAACATTGATGAACCTATTGCGGAGTGTCCATATTTGAATCAAACAAAATCTCAAACTTCAGTCAGCATGCAATGGTGTGGTTTTTTTTGGGAAAGTGAGTGACAGGTTCTTTTTGATGAAAAGAATCATCTCTGCATGATCAGCTGTGAGCCTGTTTCTTGCTCCTCCGCCGCTCCTCATGGGCTCCCGTAGTTCAAAGTGGCTCCGCCCCCGCATTGACTTTCCACAGAGAAACAAACACAACAACATGCAGCGAGCCAAGAGCTCGTTCCTAAAACGGCACCGTCTCGTTAGTAGCTTGGTTTTGTGGCGTCGGACCTCGAACAAACCACGGTCCGCTGCACAGTTTGTTCAAAGGCTGTTGTGACTAAAGACAGCGGACCGACACATTCATCTGAGCCTCTCAAACAGACGCACGTATCAGAGTGGGACACTTGTTGCTCACTACGAGAAGACCGCGGCAGCCCACCCGGGCTATAAAGCAGCCAACATTAGCAGAATCATTTAATCATTGTGTCCCGTATGAGAAGAAAGGGTCCTGGTGGACAGCTGTTACGGATGCAGTCATGTTGCATATCGTTAAAGATATAGGAAATAAACACCCTTAATTTGAAAATGAGTATAGTGGCTCTGAGCTAGCAGTATAGCGGCGCAGCGCCGCTATTCCACCGTCTGGGGAGAACACTGATTGGTATCGGTTCTTGGTATCGGCGAACTTTAACAAGTACGACTATATTAGAACAGTATCGGCCCGATTCCAGATACCAGTATCGGTATTGGTGCATCCCTACTAACACTTCTTTTAGGTTCATATTCGAAGTTGACGGCGCGTTGGTGATGCCGTGGGGCATCCTGTTGAATTCCTAAAACCCCAGTGGGCAGACAAACACCGTTTTCTGCTTGTCAGATTCCTCCATTTCAATCTGGTAATAACCAGATTTAAGATCAAGAACAGAAAACCACTTTGACCCTGCGAGAGCAGAGAACGCCTCCTCAAGATTCGGGAGAGCGTACGCATCCTTGATGGTTTCTGTACTCAATGCAAAGGCGAACTGAGCCATTTTTCTTCCTCACGACGACAATGGGAGAAGCAAAAGGAGACTCTGACTGTTGTATGACTCCAGAGTCAAGGAGTTCCTGGAGGTGTTTCCTCACCGCATCCACATTGTGAGGATGTATTGGTCGTGCTCTATACTTGAATGGTGTCTCATCGCTGAGCTTTATATGGTGTCTCACCTTATCTGTGTGTCCAAAATCCAGGTCATGCTGAGAAAAGACCTCTGGCATGGAGTGCAGCATATCTGTCACTCTGTCTTTCCACTCAGTAGGCAATGGGGAGTCTCCGAAATCAAAGTTAAGCTTTGCAGGCTGGGGGGACTCTTTCTGTGCTTCAGAGGTAGGCGACTCTCTCACAGTTTGCTCCTTATGCAGCACTCGCACTATGGCCTTAACATCTGCCAATACCGTTCTGGGAGGTATGACAATGTCATGATCAGTTTCATTTTTTAACACCACAGGCAGTTTGCAGGGTTGCTTTCTTGGCAAAGTCACAAGGCAGGCTGAAACCAGAAGACCGCCAGGTAAAGAAGAGGTTGATGGTTGTTCAACGATTGCACACCTCTCAGAATGAGGACTGGGGATGTCAACAAAGCCTTCCAGAACAACTGTCTGTTGTGCAGGGACAATCTCTGGGCTCTTTCCTTGCAGTTTGGCGCAGTCAAAGTTTCCACTGCTGGAGGTTTTCTGACGCAATTCAAGAATGTTGAGAACGTCTTGATAGCCATAGGGCAATGGCTGGAAGGTGGAGAGCTTTGGATAAGAGATGAAATCCGCATAAAGGATGTCAAGAGTGTTCGTACCAAGAAGTACTTGTTCTTTGGCTGCAGAGTGAAGGTGAGGGATAACCAGAGCCAGGGTGTCAATCTTCATTTCTGACCCTACAAAGTCTTTGGGAAACATGATAGAGAGCTCAATGTATCCTAAATAGGGAACTGACTGGCTGTTGGCACCCTCCACATCAAGGAGATCATGTAGTGGATGGATGGCCAGTTCTGAAAGATGCTGCTCATAGAAAGACTGGGATACAGTTGTCACCTGTGAACCCGTGTCCAAGAGACAGTTTGTGTCTTTTCCTGCAATATTCACTTGGGCAGTAGTTTTAGTTCCTACAAGGCCCTTTGGGAGTTTGACAGAATGTGACTTGACCTGAGCTCTGTTTGAGACGGATTTCTTTGACTTGGGACTCGTATTGTAAGATGTTGCTCTCATTTGTCCCTCAATGGGAGCAGGTCTCAGTTTAAATGTTCACCTCCTTCCAGAACATTGGACTTATCCCAGTTAGCCTGTTTTTCTCTCAGCGGCGTTCTCTTGAGAGCTACAAGGGAAGGATTTGGCTGATTCTCACAAGCTGACACAATGTGACCATCCTCCCCGCACTGAAAGCAATACCAAGGGCGTGGCCTGCTGTTTGTATGGCCAGGTGTTGCCAGCGTTGTCAGGTGATCAGCCATAGACATAGCACGCTGTCTCGGGGCAAAATCCCAGTCACTGAGTGATGACAATAGAGACGAGACATCATCATCTGTCAAAGAGACATCAACAGCATCTGTGACAGGTGGGTCGCCCAAAGACTGGGGCAGGCAGGTCAAACGGAAGGCATCCTGAACACCGCCATCTTTTACATCACAGACTTGCTTCAGCAGTTCAGAGTTCACAAGAGCCGCTGAGCCACAGGCTTCACAAACAGGTCCCTACTCAGGGCATCTGCCACAACATTTAGTTTGCCGGGAACATACTTTAACTCAAAAGGGTATGGGGCGAGCTTGGAGACCCAACGTTGTTGACAGGCGTCAAGCTTTGGCTTGGTCAGGAAGTATGTGAGAGGATTGTTGTCGGTCCAAACAGTGAATTTATGACCCTTGAGCCAATCACTGAATTTATCGCACACAGCCCACTTCAGGGCCAAAAATTCAAGCCTGTGTGCAGGATATCTGACTTGGCTGCGGCTGAGAGACTTGCTGGCAAAGGCTATGGGTCTTGCTCTCTCCTCACCAGCTGGAACCTGTGACAGCACAGCACCCAACCCATCCATGGAAGCGTCGGTGGAAAGGACAAATGGCCTCTCAAAATCAGGGTGTGCCAGCACCACACAGTTAAGAAGAGCACTTTTGAGTCCCTCAAATGCTTTTTCACAAGCTGGGGTCCAATCATGAGGAGTCAACTCTCGGAAAGTTCCAGCTTTCCCATGACCATGGGGGCCTTTAATTCTCCTCTTCTGGGCTGCAGTCAGAGCATAGAGTGGCTTAGCAATTCAAGAGCATCCTGGGATGAAATGTTGGTAAAACATCACCATGCCAACGAATGACCTCACTTTCTTTGGGGATGGAGTAAGACCATCAGCATCCATGAGATCTTCCTTTTGGAAGCCAGTAATGACCCTCACTTTTTCCTGGTCAACTGAAACTCCATTAGCATCCACCACATGACCCAGGAACCTTACAGACCGTCTGAGAAGGTGACACTTTTTCTGTGCAAACTTCAGATTGCTGGCCCTCAGGTGAGAGAAAACGACTCCCAGGCGTTTCAGGGCCTCCTCTTCTGAAGGTGCGAACACCAGTAAGTCATCAAGATAGCAAAGGAGACTGGCAAAGTTCATGTCACCGAAGATGCTGAGCATCATTCGCATGAAGGAAGCTGGACCACAGTGTAGTGAAGGCCGTGCAGCGCCTGTCAGACTCATGAAGGGGGATGTTATAAAATCCTGATGTGAGATCCATGGTGCTGAAGAGGGCGTTTCCAACAAGGGCAGCAAGACAGTCAGATTGATGGGGTAAAGGGTGGGCATCCTTCACAGTTTTGGCATTAAGCCAGCGGAAGTCAGTGCAGATCCTCAAGTCCCCTGATTTTTTCCAAACCATCACCAATGGTGAGGCATAGTCACTGATGCCCTTCATTTCCATTTCTGACAAAACCTCTCTCAGCTTTTGATAGTGTGCTGGGGGAACACGTCGAAAGGGTAGCCGAAAGGGTAGCCAAAAGGGGCGGTCATCAGTGAGGTGAATACGATGAACAAACTCCTTGGCTTCACCACAGTCCAGCTTGTCCTTAGAGAAGACATCCTGATAGGCCAACACCAGCTCAGCCAACTTCCTCCTCCACTCATCTGACACCTCACAGCCACCGATGTCTAGGTCAGTTAACCCATAGTCTTTAAGCTGCTGCAACAGGTCAGGTGCTGCACCCAATGATGGAGCAGGTCCGGTCAGTTGGTCATTCTGAGATTTGCCCAACCCTTGAGCAATGGGAATATCCTCAACAGCAACACAGGTAAACACATCAGCAATCTTGGCATTTCTCCGCAGTGTCACTGGGCACGGTGTGGGGTTGAGGACCTTCATTGGGACCCAGTGATCCCCCCACATGGGTGTTATGACTCGCCCCACCATGATGTTCTTAGGAGTGCAACGGGCGGATGAAGGCTCGACCATGACAGTGCTCCCTGGTGACACTGGAGCAGAAGGTGGCAGTTTCCGCCACACAACATATTCTGTCTGTGGCAGCAAGGTGACAGCCTGTTGCAACTTTACTATGCCAATCTTGTCTGGCATCTCGGGGCCTGACCAACGGGAGATACAGGACAGTAGCTGGAGAAACTGTTCACATTCCTGGTCAGTGTTGCTTGAGGAAACAAGCTCCCAGTACTTTTTGTCTGACATGTTTTGAATGATGGGCCGGAGTACATTGCTCCCAATGATGAGTTCGTCTCTTTGTCCTGGTGTTATGTCCCGGCCTAGGGTATACCGGTACACAACATAGTGATCTCTCTCTCTGTTTTCCCACTCCCAAGAATAACCACCAAAAACAAACGAAAATAGGCTTCAGGGTGAGCAATACCTCACTCCCTAACCAAAAACAGGAGAAAAATGTGCACAAAGAAAAAGGCTACTCACCCCTACTAAACTGGACTGAATGAAGTATTTTAACAATATTTACAATATTTACAATATGTACAAAGAGATACAAAATCTCTGCAACGATGAGCATCAAGTTTGCAACAGTCAGTCAATCAAGCCAGCGATCTCAGCGAGAGAGAGAGAGAGAGAGACGCCAGGTCTGCTGCAGGCTCCACTTTTAAATGTCCCAGTCCTACGATTCCACCAGTCAGCAGCCACCAGGATTTCAGCCAATCAGCGGCCTCCACCTGCACTGGTACATTTTGGGACACACAGAGAAAGACAGCACCCCCTCTTGACAGGGAGGGAGAAAGATAGACAAATACACACAAGACTAAATATACAAATCATGACCCCCAGGGTCATAACACCTGGCACTACAAACGTTGGAACAAAAAACCTGGAACCATAAATGTCAATGTCCAAATCATAGATACATTTAGGGCGTGTGAGAAGGCCCCCACATCCGATGAGCACCACACTTTCTGGTATAGGCTGAGGAGTCAAGACAACACCAGCAGCTTTAAGCTTAGACTCCGCTTCTTCACTAAGTGTGCATGACATGCTCCCTGAATCGAGCATCCCTCTCAGATTAGACTGGCTGAGGGTGTCTTGAACACTGCCCATGCTGCCCCTCTCGTCACATGGGCTGGCTAGTTTAAAGTGGGTGTGGAGGAAGGGGTCATTGGCGTGGCTGGATTTCTTGAAGTCTGTGAGCACTCACGCCTCATATGGCCAAGGCTGTAACAGTTGAGACACAGCCTGTACAGTCTACAGTGTGCATGGGGTTAGTGTTCTCCTGAGCCACAAACTTTGCATGATGTATGTTGAGCACTCTGCTGGCCACAGGAAGTGCTGGGCCGATAGGTGCGCCTTTGACCAGGAGAGAGGGAAGCAGTGCACAAGGAGAGAACTTTGTCAAACATAGCCACCATCTGCTGAGTGCAGGGATCAGCTGCTGGGGGTCCGGAAATACCAGGAAATGGGGGAGCAGCATGCATAGGAGGCAAGGAGTACGAAGTAGAAGGCAGTCGCAAATTTACAGCTCCATCAGGTGACTGAGGCTGGCTAATGGCTGCAGTGGATAAGAGGGAGGGCATAGGGTGAGGTGCTGTCTCACATGTCACTGGGACAGGCACTGGAACAGCTGTGTGGCAGGTGACATCATCAGGACCCTGACCTGGGGCAGAAACACATTTTGCAGTTTGTGAGTGAACTACATTTATTCTTGTTTTCCTCACATGACGATCCAGACGGTCCTGGACCTCAGTTGCAGTCCACTTCTCGGGAGCCTTCAGTTGAAATGACAAGGCGAGACTAGGATCAGGACAGTGGTTGATAAACATCATGACAACTTCTGCACTGGGGTCCTCCACCAGTTTGCCCTGCCTGCAAAGACACTCATCAGCAGCATCAATAGACTTGTTCAGGCGGATCCAGTAATCCAGGGCATCCTCACCAGCTCGTGGAACAGTGCTGTAAAAGTCTTTCATGGGCAGGCCAGAGAATGTCAGCTCACTGAAGTCGCACTTTAGTATGGCAACACAGCAGTCAGTCTCTCAGCCCCACTCAATTCAGGGCGGCTGCGTAGTGACACTTTAACCACATCTCTAGCTTTGCCAGTCAACCTGGACATCGTCAGGTCAAACATTCCGGCAGGTGTTTTACAGTCCATCCTAGATAGGTAACACCTCATCATATCCTCCCATTCGTGAATGGAAAATGCATCTGAGCAGTCACCCTTAAAGTATGGCGGCGATTTGGTATCTGACTGAACAACAACTTTCAGCTGTGACTGATCATGGCGAGGCGAAGGCTGGCTGACAGGAGACTGTGGCTGGCTGCAGCTGGGTTAGTGCATGGTGCTGAGATTTGCTGTGATACTATCACCAATCTGTTTTGCCAAATCAGTAATTATGTTACCCAGTGCCTCAGTAGTGATAACTTGGGTTGGCTGGGAATCTGTCTGAGCAATAGGTGTGGAGATAGCTGCAGGGAGTAATGGTTGGTGCATCATTGACTGGTCTGCTATGCAGTTATTACCAGGTGGCCTTGGCCTACCCCTTCCAAAACATAACGAAGCAACATGCTGACCTCTACCCACACCAAAAGTGGCAAAATTCCCCACATCATCTAATTCCGACATTGCAATATTAGTGTTTTTCTTTCCTGATATTTAAAGTGAAATAACACTGAACAGCCCAGGTCAACTTATCCAGAAAGCCAAAAACACGTCACAAAGAAAAATGTCAAAGGATATTACTAGGGGTCATTAACCCAGCAACAGTGTTGTGGGTAACGCGTTACAAAGTACGTTACACGAAAAAAGTAATTAGAGTACTCTAATTACTTTTTTAGAGTACTCTAATTACTTTTTTGCAGCCTGCTTTTTGTCAGACAGTACTGTGCCACCTGCGGATGTGTCAGCGGAGGCGCAGCGCTGTGATGCGTCTGTGCCCTGCTGCTGACCTACGTTACCTGTGTGTGTGTGTGTGTGTGTGTGTGTTTTCGAACCCCCGGCAAGATGGCAGAGAGGACAGCTTTTGCATCGTGAAAGTACGCACATTAATTTCAACTCACCAGTGAAAAGGACAAGAACAACATAACGGTAAAATGCACACTCTGCGTTGGTGAAAAGCTTCTGGCATATTGCTGACTGTCCTTCCTGTTATTGTTATCCTGCAGATTTAATTTGGTTGGATGACTGACGTTATTCATCATTGTCACGACTTCTCGGTGCATTTAAAGGAGGCTGTGTGTGTGTCAGTTAAGTTGCAGCATGTGCGAGGTGCTGCAAACGGCTTTTAATTTTTGGTAACGCATGAGTACTCTAACACGTTACTTTTATTCATAGGTAACGCTGTAACGTAGCTGATTACTTTTAATTGATGATAACGTTGTAACCTAATTAACTACTTTCCAAAGTAACTATACCCAACACTGCCCAGCAATGCACAGTAAACAAGCAAAACACAGCAAAGAAACAAATAGTCATTTACAGTGTCCCATCATAAGGCAAAATAGCCTGGCAAATGTTAGGCATTAAATCTCCTGAACTGAAAAACTGAGCTAAATAACAAGTAATAGGACCAGAACAATAATACAAATGCAGGAAAATACATATACTATAGCAATAACCAGTGGTGGACAGTAACGGTGGAAATTTACTTGAGTACTGTACTTAAGTACATATCCAGAGGATTTGTACTTTACTTGAGTATTAGATTTCTTTGGTACTTATTACTCTTACTTGAATACATTTCCAAGACAAATATTTTGACTTTTACTCGAGTTAATTTCTAGGAAGGCTGAAAAGTACTTGTTACTTTCAGGTCTGCTCTTTTTTTTTTTTTTTTCTAAAATACTATTGGACACAAGCTGTGTTTGTCAAAGAAGGAAACCTATCACAGTGCACGCTCTCCACTGGGATCTATGTAAAAGCGGAAATACGTCATCCCTCCCCATAAAGCCTGGTTTATGCTTCTGCGTCGCGGCGACGGCGTAGCGACGTCGTCGACCCTACGCCGTCATTGAGCATTCGAAGTTCTGCGTCGAGGAACGCGTTGTTCTGCAATTCACCGGTGTGACTGTGTCTGTTTGGTTTCGGGGGGTTCATATCGGATTCCTTGGTTTTCTTCCGTTCAGACAGTAAACCATGGCAACTGAGATGGAGCGGGTGTTTTTGGAGATGGAGCTCGTGGATATTGAACAACAAATGCTGTTATTACAAATGTTGAAGCGCAGGCGACACAGAAGACATTTGCGGAGGTGGTCTGTCCGACCAATCACAGTCCTTGCCGTTCACGTCTCGACGCGTCGACGTGACGCGTAGTCAGGATTTTTTGGAGGCGCACGTCAGGCTACGGCGTAGGGTCCGCGTAGGGGTCTGCGTCGACGACGTAGCTACGCCGTCGCCGCGACGCAGAAGCATAAATCAGGCTTAAGGATACCACCAAAGTAGCCACGCTCTCGACTGCGTTTGTCAAGACAAAACCACCACAATGGCTGCATCAGATGTAGTTTTTTGTAAAGCAGTGATTCTCAACCAGTGGTCTGGAGACAACATTGGTCTTTGAGGGGGTTCCAGTTCCCAACTTAGCTAAATGATAGAGAGTTAGTTGGACGGTGCAGGTTCATTTGCTTACAGTTTTAATGATTGTTAATAATAACATCACATAATAATAACATCTGCATCTGCAACATCTGCTGGCCTTCTGTGATCCCATTCATTTTATTTGTTTTTATAGGTGTTTCTGCAGGTTTTATATAACCAGTCCCTCGCATAATTCAACGCATAAATCAGCTGAAGTCCGCACATTGATGCGGGGGCCGCATTTTTTCAAAGACGCCGCACTTTCGCCCCATAAACCGCCGATTTCCGCGCAAAATGCGCGAAATATGCCGGGCTTGCATGATTTCATAATCCGCAATTTTGCGTTTACTTCAGACAAGAGCAGTCATTTTCCTCCTGTTGCCTTGGGAACATTATGAAGTGACATCATCGGAAAGCGCCATACCCCGCGAAGAAGACATAATGAAGACCGCAAGTCTCACTTGCCAACAAAAATAAGCGCAAAAGACAGAACAAAGGATTATCCCGGTGTGTTACATGACAATGGAGGCAAATTATTTTGCACTCCGTGCAACTGCGTGTTGTACCACAGGCGGAAGTCCACGCTGGACAACCACTTTGCCACCGTCAAACACTCGCAGATGGTAGGGTAGGAACTTGTTTGTCTCAGCAACGTTTTGTAAGTTTTAGCCTTGTGTTTTTGAAGGTCTGAAATAAAATGATGAGATGAGAACTTAATTATTCCCAGCACTTTCTGTGATGTAGTATGCTTGCATATCATAGGAAGTCATTAGAAATGACTATTTACATTAAGGTAGTAGTGGTAAGAGTGGGGGAATCTTTTTTTTTCTTATTCATCAAAACCGCAATTTTTGCAAATTCCCGCAATTTCATCTCATAAAATTGCACAAATATCCTGCATAGTCCATCGCATTTTTTTTAGAAAACGTGCCGCATAATCAAGGTTTTTTGCCCGCAACAATCACAAAAAAACGTTTTCTGGAAGGACTGTATAACATTGTGGTTCTAAAAGCAAGCACATCAATGCAGGTGGTTTCAAAGAGTTAATTCTCAAAAACAAGATTTAAAAGGTCCTTAAATTCATTTAGAAAAAATTATAGTAATTCATTTTTGTGAAAAATAAGAAATTTACTCTTACTCTTACTCTTACTTTTACTTAAAGTAAATTTAAAAGCATGTACTTTTGGATACTTAAGTACCTTTAAAAGCAAGTACTTTTTTACTCTTACTCGAGTAACATTTCGACTGAGCTATTTTTACTTGTAACGGAGTAAATTTTGACCAGTAGTATTTGTACTCTTATTCAAGTACTGGGGTCGAGTACTCTGTCCATCTCTGGCAATGACCCTCCAGCAGGAGCTCCTATACAAATAAAATGCAGATAAAGATATCGACAAACCCGGAAGTTAGTTCGGTTTGTCATAGCGTTAAGCTAGCGATTTTCAACTGTTAAAACTACTATTTTGAAATGCAACTCTGTTGACATGTACACATTATAAGACAGGAAAAGACATAACAATAACGTAGAGACCAGAAATACATAATAAACAAAGAGAAACATTGGGATGGTTCAGGATTATCAACTGAATGAAAGAAGGTCACCCACCTCTCCCACAGGAAGATTGTACAAAAGGGCAGAGGTGGGGGGCACAGAAAAAGAAATTAAAGAGGAGGAGCACCGAGCTACACACACACACAGTTTACACGGGATTTGGAGGCATTTTCTTGTCAGGCAGTAACAGATTTTGTGTAATTATACACACATTTCATTAAACACACAGGTTGACCCGGTTACACATGCACTAAAATTATTACACGGTGAAAGTGTCCTCTGTGCACAGTAAAATCACTTAACATGATAATACATGGATGTTGGCAACACAGCGCTAATTTTAGCAGTACGGTTACTGAACGTGAATCAACTCCTCTGCCCTGAGTGAGTGAGTGACACAGCGCCACTATCAGCACAGTACGTAAATGAGAATCACATCCTCAGTGACGCGAATCATGAGTGAGTGACAGCGCGAACGTGATTCGCGTCCTCAGCAGGTCGTTCAATGAACGAACTGCTCATTCATGATTTGCGTCGCTGAAAATCACATTCGCGAACGAGAATCACGTCCTCAGCGACAGTTCTCTGTGTGCAGTAGGTTCGCGAATCATGAACGAATCACAGCGCAAACATGAATCACATCCTCACAGTTCTCTGAGTGAGTCGCGGCAGTTCCACTCCCGGCTGGCATGCTCACAGCTGAGCTCAACTGAACTTAGAAAGGAACGAATCAGTTCATGAAGTGATTCCGTTCAGTTTGTTCACTCAAAAGATTTGTTTGTTAGAACAACACGTTCGCGACCGACACAACACTACACTGACCCTCGTAAAAAGATCAGTCCCAACCATACGGGACCCTGCAACTGCACTGGAGCCACAGGTAAGTGTCACCACGTTTTGATTAGTATTTACAGTTGCCTACAAGTATGGTGAAGTCAGCTTGAAATTGGCTAGCTAACTAGTTAGCTCCGCTTCAGTCCGCTATACAATGGCGTTCGAAGTGAGTTTAATGTTAATAATATTACGAGGGAGCTTGGTTGTCACAGTAAAAAGTCTGAAAACGTGCAGACTGGAGAGAGAGACTACACATACGAAAAAGCTAAGTAACATATTCAGACACACTAACCATTCTGAAACGTCCTGCTGCAGCTGCAGAGTCTGTATTTCTTCAGGAGCCTCTCCTTCTTGGTCCGATTCTGGGTCAAACTGGTATATTTGAATGACAGCAT
Source organism: Diplodus puntazzo (assembly GCA_963678695.2). Lineage (NCBI taxonomy): Eukaryota > Metazoa > Chordata > Actinopteri > Spariformes > Sparidae > Diplodus > Diplodus puntazzo. The sequence continues at coordinate 19,835,153 of OZ023167.1, read as the reverse complement.
CTCGGCGAGCCATAGCTATACATCCACCGTAAACATTAGCGCATGCTACCACTAGCGTAAGTAGCATCCTCTCCCTAAGAGGGGTTTGTAGCAGACAAGGCAGGCATTGACAGATGGAGCTCATTAGCATTTAAAGGTGCAAGCACAGAAACAGCCTGCTCTCAGTAGAGCTCACTTGAGCAACTTTTAGACAGCTGAAATTCAGGACCATGGATGGGTTTGGGGCAATACATTTCAAATACAGTGTTGTTGGACCTCTGACAGCTGTGTGAAATTGATGAAAAACAGTATAATATGGGACCTTTAAAACCATTCGTATCAAACTAAATCTTACAATCATGTTGTCAATCATTGGAAATTCAAAAGTTCATTGTAATGCAACAAGGGATTTTCTTAAATTGTCAAAAAACAAATAAAACAGTACTGGACACTGATAACCAGTCAGTCAGATGACAACCAGTTTGGGAAATATTGGGAATTACTTGCAATCTTTTGCAATCCAATATAGAAATAATAATAATAAAAAATTAAATTAAATTAAAAAATAATTAATAAAAAAAAATAAAATCTATTTCAAACATTACATTGAATATGTTAAATGATGATGATGTACTGCCACAGTTACAGAAACACCAAGAGGAATTGGACAAGTAGTATTAAGAAAGAGCTCAGGGTTTTCATATGTTTTAAATGAATTGAGGAGGGTGAAAAAAATAGCAAATTTTTTTTTTAGACTAGAGAAAAGAAACACTGAGAGAAATTCTCTGTGTAGGTCAACAATTAAGAACTTTGTAACAAGATTATACTGTAATTTCAAAATATGTCAAATTTTTACACAGATGTTAAAGAAAGAAAGATGTTAAAAAGTAAAAGTTTCAACTGTGGGTACGTGATGAAACATTTATCCACTGAAGAATTAAAATCTTAAGAGCAATAGGTCACCAGGCAATGATGGCCTTACTTCAGAATTTTATCATGCATTTACATCTGAAATTTAAAAATTCCTGCTTGCTGTGCAGTACTAAGAAGAATTACCTCACACAACCCTCACACAATGAAACAAGGTCATATAACACTAATTCCGAAATAAAATAAAGATTCTTTAATTCTTGATTCTGATTCTTCTCTTGATCTCTTGATTGTTACCAGTACCAGTCAAAGGTTTGTACAGACCTTCTCATTCAATGGTAATCTACATTGTATATTATTACTGAAGGCATCCAAACTAAGAAAGAACACATATGGAATTATGCAGTAAACAAAAAAATGTTGAACAAACCAGAATAGGTTTTTTACTTTATACTGCTCAAACTAGCCACCTTTTCCTTCTCTCAATCAGCTTCATGAGGTAGTCACTTGGAAGAAAAACCATGAATGAGAAGGATATGTGTGTATGTCTATATGTATTATATGTGAGTGTGTGTATGTATGTACATGTGTACGTAGTGACAAAGATAGAAGGAAAAGACGCAAGTGGGGGAAAGTGGGTGACGTACCTACCGTTGAAGCCGGTTTGTTCACGTGACGTTTGTGTCACATGACAACGCCCTGCTGTAGCTGCAGTGCTAGCGCTAACAAAATGGCAGCGTTCTTGCAGTGGAGGAAATTTGTCTTCTTTGATAAAGACACGGTAAAGGATCCGGTGGATACTGGGAAAAACTTCGCTCTCCCGAGCGGAATATCGGCCTGTGACTCTGGTCGGGGTCATATTGTTCTGGGAGATATCCTTTAATTGCACTATGCTAATTAGCTAGCTGAGCCTATGTTATTACAGGTTACCGACGGCCGATGCTAGCCCCAACTTAGCAAATGTGAAAGCAAACCTAGGTATTCGAGACCTGTAATAACTTTATCTTAACAGTTAATCGAAACAGTGAGTTTCAGACTGAGTGTGGACTGGGAGCAATTACTTATCGTTTCACTTGGCGTGTGGTTTGGAGCTACTTTCCATTTCGTATTTCTATGGACTGAACATGACATAGTAAGTTAAGGGGCGACTATTGATACTCGAAAGTCCGATAAATTGCCTCTATGGTATCGTTAACCCTTTTCAAACTCTTTCCAACTCAAGGCAGGCGATCGAACCGCGTGATCAAGGTTAAAGGTGGACATTTGATTGAAATGATATGCTGCGTTTTGGGTCGTCTTTATGTTGGTTCTTCCAGTGATCAGTCTATGTCCAAGGTTTCAGAGTGTCAGTATTACTTCGTGACAAGCAAGCATACACTAGGTGAATAACCTGCTAACTGTATGGAGTAAATATTCATAAGAGTGTGCCGTTTATTCGCAGACGGACTTAATTAAAGGAGCAGTTCACCCATAAATGAAAATTCAGTTATTATCCACTCAACCCCCTGGAAAATCAAGTGAGGTTTCGTAGTTCACAAAACATTTCTGTTAGGGATGCTCCGATCAGCATTTTTGGGGGCCAATCCGATCACCGATCACAGGAATCATAAATCTGCCGATACCGATCACCGATCACAGAATGGATGGGAGAATAATAATAATAATAATAATAATAATCCTCAATGTCCTGTATACAATCTAGCCTTGTGCACCACTTAAAGTGGTAAAACCATTTGTACTAAAATAAATAATAAATAGAATCAAGATCTTTATGTACCATAATCAACTTTTTATTTGTGTAAACATTACATACCCTGTCAAGAGCAATAGATGAAATAAAATTAAATTGAGCTTTTATCCATAAGCTTTGTTGTTATATCCCTCCCCAGGGTTCTCCCCAGAAATTTGTAGTGTAGTGGCGCACGGTCAGCTGGGGCGTGGGGGGTAGAGAGATCGCGCCGCAGGGTGGAGATCGCTTCTCATGGGCTCCCGTAGTTCATAAAACGGCACTGTCTCGTTAGTAGCTTGGTTTTGTGGCGTCGGACCTCGTCGGACACTTGTTGTTCACTACAAGAAGACCGCGGCAGCTCACAAACACCCGCTATAATGCAGCCAACATAAAAAAATGAGTAAAGCGGCGCAGCGCCGCTATTCCACCATCTGGGGAGAACCCTGCTCCACCTTTTACTGTCCCTGCTGTAAGGCTCCGGACGTCTAAACGTTTCACTTACAGTAAGCTGAGTGACGGGTGTCTTTGGGATTTGTTTTGCCCGGGCTTGTTTCTCATACTCGCCGTATTCTGTTGTGTGGCGCGTTCTCAAATGTCGTCTCGGGTAAAAAAAAAAAAAATATATAAACATATTTATATGCGATTGGCTTTTCTGATCTGCACTTTGAGAGCCCACCAATCCACCTGTTTAGGGTCCATATTGGCCGATGACGATCAGCGGCCGATCGATCGGAGCATCCCTAATTTCTGTAGCTTCACAGTGAAATGGTGTTGCAGCTTTCTCCAAAACAACTGAAGTAGCTGTGGACTTTTTTTAAATGTAAAAAAAAAACCCTAGACATAAAATGGCTCCATACAGCTTGCATAATCCAAGTGTTTGAGCCCCTAGATCCCAAATTGATTTGAAAAGACAATATTTACACCCTCAACACCACTTTGCATGTGGTGCATGTTAATACTTTTAGTTTATAGGCTACAGGGAAGATTTTGGACTAAAAAAGTGTGTCAATGATATCTTTTTAAATCTATTTGGTATATCGGGGCTTCTGGAGACAATGATTACACAGGACAAGCTGTTTTGAGCCATTTCATATTTAAAAAAATCTGTTGTGTTTTCTATTTTAAAACAAGTCTCCAAGTGCTTCAGTCGTTAATGAGAATGATCACAGCCCAGTTTCCCTGTCAAGCAAGAAAAATGTTTTGTGGACAATGAAACTCCACCCCACTCTCCATCAGCGTAGTGATGAGTAGACAATTCAGACATTTTTGGGTGAACATGCATGCAAAGCTTTTGTTTACTATGAGCGCATAAGCTGAAAGCAATATAACACTGCCTTACAGAAATACTATTATATAATTGACAAGATTGGTTAGAATTGACTGGAATGTGCTTTGCTGATTGGAATTTGTTAAACCGTTAAGTGTCCAGTGAATGAGAGTCTGGCTTTGATTCCCATATCTAAAACTACTACAGGGATAACCACTCTAGAACTGGCATACATCCCCTGCTTACTCCATCTCCTACAATAGTATATAGTTCTTAACTTCCAGAATGTTACATATGGATGGCAGGATCTGGCTTTTGACACGCTCCCTGCAGTTGATATCTTTTCAGGCTTACAAATTGCGCGTAACCCACCTTTACCAGCTGAAGCAGCACAGCATCCTTGTGTCAGTGGGGCAGGATGAACACGGAATAAATCCTCTAGTAAGTTTGCAGCACTTTCGAAAAACCCAAATAATCACAATTGTGTAAGAGATTTTTATTAACCATAACTATTTTCAGGTAAAAGTCTGGAACCTCGACAAAAGAGACAGTGGAAATCCTCTCTGCACTAGGATTTTCCCTGCCATTCCTGGCAACAAACCAACTGAAGTGTCTTGCCTCTGTGTACATGAAAACCTCAACTTCATGGCCATTGGTAAGACTCAGAAAAAGGGCTTATTTTTCTGCCCATCAGCTAACATAGACTTTTCTCTTCAGAGTTTATAATAGATGCTGTGTTTCCTGACAGGCTTCACAGATGGCAGTGTGGTTTTGACCAAAGGTGACATCACCAGAGATCGTCACAGTAAAACTCTGACTTTGCACGAGGGGACAAGCCCAGTCACTGGCATCGCATTCCGCCAAGTGGCAAAGGTCACACATCTGTTTGTTGCCACTCTGGAGAAAGTTCATGTAAGTATGTGCACTCCCAGAATATTTGGGTATGTGCAGAAGATAAACCATCTTAACTCCAGGAGCTTTACTTACAGCTTAACCATCATTTGTTAGTTCATCCAGCAAATTTTAAAGATGACAGCATTTTCTTAGCATTTTCTGAGGCTTTTTAATGCCTCAGCACCAGCCATTTCCAGAGGTATTTATGTACATCTGTTTCTCATAAGTGCTGTTTCACAGGAATGTCTAATGCAGGGGACTCAAACTCAAATGAGCTAGGGGCCACAGCTGGTATTGTTATCTCGTAGGAGTGCCACTTCAGCGTTCTGGTACTACAAGAAAGTGCAATATTTCTGAAAATCAGAAATCACAGTTGAAACCCCAAGTATAGCTTCAAGATGGGCATCAGTCAGCCTGGACCTGTACTTGCATTTATTAACATTCATAGACGAGAATAGTTTCTCATACAGATGTGCTTCCAAAAAGGCACATTATCCAACGCTACATACAGTTCTTGGGAGGATAGAGGGAGTTCTTTCAGAAATTGCACAGTCATGTCTGCTTTTCATTGCGCCTCTCTGAATTTAGTTTTTATCTCACAAATTCAGCAACTTTTCTGTCACCTCGAATTTGTTGTTAGTAACCCTGATGAAAATGGCTAGCTGTAAATTTCCCGTCTGGGCTGTGCTTTTATCATGTAGTACAGAGTATGCAATGATGTTTGCTGATGGAGAGATACTTTTAAACAAGCTCTTCTTTATTGGACATAGAATATCAATGACTTGCAACATGCAGTCCTTCTGAAACGGCCCTACAGTGAATGGCTTCCCCACTTTTGCAATTAATTCACCGACCACATAACTGTTTTTCACAGCCAAACAAGTACAACTCTGAGCAAGCTTTATTATTATTTTTTCGTAAATTCGCGAAATGTTGCAAACCTACTTTTTCGAACTCCTCCCAGGCAGTTTCACCGATTTGCACCAAACTTTGCACACAGCATCTGTGGACCCTTCTGACAAAAAGTTAGTAAAATCATTTTGATATTCCAAACAATACCCGAGTTATGAAATTATCTAACATCCAATTAAATCTCCACATTGGTGTGTCCGAATGACATGAAACTCATGTTACTACTTCCCCATGAGCCCCTCTGTGCAAAATTTTGGCCAATTATCACTAGGTGTCACTCTTTAAATTGAAGTATTTTATATCTCCACATCGGTAGGTCGGATTAAAACGTAACTTTGTTCACTTATTGCCAATGCCCTTACGATAGCTGACAAAAGGTGTTACCACGGGACTCCTGGTATATTCAAAATCCAAGCCCTGCCTCCTGCATGCATATACATGAATGACATTTGGTATGGATATGCATCATGACCAGACTGTCACTCCAACAGGAAGTCGGCCATTTTGATTCAAAGTTCCCATTTCACCCTCATTTTGATCAATTTCCATGCCTCATACTTTAATGAACTCCTCCTACAGATTGAACACCACAGTCCAATTCACTTCCAATTCACTCAGTATCATCCTCAGACCTTGAACATGAAGTTATCAAAAGCTTTCGCCTTCGTCAAACATGGTAGGTGTCATGGTGCGGCCCATTTTCATGCTTCGCCATAAAGCATCAAGTCCTTATAACTTCAACATACAATTTCCCTTGTATACGATGAAAACCTCCATGCATCAATATTCTGTCATATCCATAGCGCCACCTACTGGACACAGGAATTCAGACAAACATTCTATTTACATGACATTAATAGGTTTTTTCCTCCATATCATACACTACAACATGACATGCAACTAAAAGGTGAGCAAACCCTCCGACAGCGTCACCGCCAATCAATAATCAAAACACAACTGACCACAAATTCGTTTCAGGGATTTTCACCTGTAGTCCTTTTTTTTAAAATATAGATTGCAGAGAGTTCTTCTGACTTCGGCATACATTATTTAATACTGGCAGGAGCAGGCCACCAAATCATAAAGGAACAACTTCCTCATTCCTGTCTGGACCAAACTTCACATGTTTGATAAGAGTCCAGCCCTGAACACATAGGCCAATATACAGTCATAGTCACAGCGCCACATGTTGGACGCAGGAAATGACATTTAACCCCTTCCCGCACTGTCCAAAACATGGACAGTTAAGAGATGCATACACAATAATCAGGCAATGGGGCCGGGTACGAGGCATATCCTGACGCGCGTGGACTGCGAGGGCTCGTTCATCGCTGCTTGCAGCTTTAAATTTAAATTGTTCTTTTTTATGTCAATTGCATATGAAGAAGTAGCTAAAGGAAAAAACTCACACTAGGCAATCCGTACCATGGAAATGGCCATAGGGGAGGTAGTTTCAGACTAGGGATGCACTGATACCGATACTGGTATCTGGAATCGGGCCGATACTGTTCTAATGTACTCGTACTCGTACTCGTTAAAGTTCGCCGATACCAAGAACCAATACCAATCAGTGTTCTCCCCAAATGGTGGAATAGCGCCGCTGCCCCGCTATACTGCTAGCTCAGAGCCGCTATACTCATATTCAAACTAAGGGTGTTTATTTCCTATATCTTTAACGATATGCAACGTGACTGCATCCGTAACAGCTGTCCACCGGAACCCTTTCTTCTCATACGGGACACAATGATTATATGATTCTGCTAATGTTAGCTGCTTTATAGCCCGGGTGGGCTGCCGCGGTCTTCTCGTAGTGAACAACAAGTGTCCCACTCTGATACGTGCGTCTGTTTGAGAGGCTCAGATAAATGTGTCGGTCCGCTGTCTTTAGTCACAACAGCCTTTGAACAAACTGTGCAGCGGACCGTGGTTTGTTCGAGGTCCGACGCCACAAAACCAAGCTACTAACGAGACGGTGCCGTTTTAGGAACGAGCTCTTGGCTCGCTGCATGTTGTTGTGTTTGTTTCTCTGTGGAAAGTCAATATGGGGGCGGAGCCACTATGAACTATGGGAGCCCATGAGGAGTGGCGGAGGAGCAAAAAACAGGCTCACAGCTGATCATGCAGAGATGATTCTTTTTATCAAAAAGAACCTGCCACTCACTTGCCCAAAAAAAACTTAGTTCAGAGACCACACCATTGCATGCTGACTGAAGCTTGAGATTTTGTTTGATTCAAATATGGACACTCTGCAATAGGTTCATCAATGTTGTGTCAATCTGAAAGCTGGAGACAGTGAAAAATAGTTAATTGATATTTTGTTTGATTAAAATGTGGAAACTTTTTAATTTATCATCATTTGTTGTAACAAGCATAGAAGCATGCAAGCATTTAGAAGAAAATAAAACCTGTCTTCCAATTAATTGCATTTTGCCTAATAGTTGTTTTGGTGGTAGTAGTATCGGCATCGGTATTCGGTATCGGCAAGTACTCAGATCTAAGTATTGGTTTCGTATCGGGTTGAAAAAAAGTGGTATCGGTGCATCCCTATTTCAGACCCCTGGTCTATTGGGAAGTTTTTTTAAATTCTGTGTCTAGACACAAAATGCATTTCTGGCCATAAGTCTGGAAATCAAAAGCTAATTATCACAGAAACAAATGTCTGAGGCCTTATTCACCAGGTACTAGTGTTGGGCCTTGCATTACACGAGGCACAATTAAGTAGTGTTTATGTAACATTAAAAGGGAGATTTAGGTTAAATTTGGCTGTCAATAATAATTAATGATTATCAGGGATAATTATTAATTTTGATAAATGATATGACCCAATTTACATTACATCACCTCAGGGCACTACCCATGAGGAAGGGAAAACATAGCAAATTTACGAAATCTCATAAAAAGATACTCAACTGTTTATAACTCTGATTAATAACTAACTTAATAACTACAACCAATAACCTGATCTGAGATCACAATAACACCAAAACAGTGAACAAACGCATACGTTTGGGGGGGGAAGCCGTAGAGTAAGAGAGAAAGAATAAGGAAGGCACTGGAGTTTTAGATAGTTTTCTGATGGTAGTTCAAAGCTGTAATTTTCAATAATTGCGAAAGAAAAACAACATTTGATTGCAGCTCATAATATGATAAACATCAGTCTGCTGTGAGATCGGTTTTACCAACGTTTAAAAGTGATGACAGAGAAGATGAGAAGCAACAAAAGGGTGTCATTCAATTTGTCGCAAAGCATCTTTTTTCATGATGTATGAGCTGTGAAAATTTGCATTTTGCTAAAAATATAGTTAATACCTTTTTGTGAAATGACTGACTGATCTACATATATTATGTGGTAATTCTAGTCTATGACTCTGTTCTAGAGGCTGCTGTTTTCAACTCCTATTCACTGCCCTCTTGTCTTCCCTTGCTCAGTGCTACACGCTGTCCATCAAGGAGTATCCTAAAGTAGAGCTGGATACACACGGATGTGCACTGTGCTGCTCCTCCTTGGCAGATCCTTCCCAGGATTCCCAGTTCATTGTAGCTGGTGATGAATGCGTGTACCTGTACCAACCTGATGAACGTGGGCCTTGCTTTGCCTTTGAAGGACACAAGCTGTTGGCCCATTGGCACCGTGGATATCTGTTTTTACTCATCAGGGATGCAAAGTCACCGAACAAGTAAGGACAACCCTAGGGCTACATAATTAATCGATATATTATCGAGGTTGCAATATGGTCAATATCAAAATTGCAGAAGATGCAGTTTTAAAGGGCCCAATTTATACTGTTTTTCATCAATTTCACACAGCTGTCAGTTGTCCAACAACTCTATTCAACTGTATTTGATATGCATTGCTCAAAACCCATCCGTGGTCCTGAATTCCTGCTGTCTAAAAGTCGCTCTACTGAGCTCTCCTGAGAGCAGGCTGTTTCTGCGCCTGCACCTTTAAATGCTAATGAGCTCCGTCTGTCAACGCCTACTTGGAGAGCCTTGCCTGCTACCTCACTCTCAGGGAGAGGGTGCCGCTTGCACTCGCGCTAGCATGCGCTAATGTTTTACGACGGATGTAACGCTATGGCTCGCTGAGATTTTTTCGTTCAACCATACCAGTTTGACCCAGAATCGGACCCAGAAGTAGAGACTTCTGAAGAAGTACAGATTCTGCAGCTGCAGCGGGACGTTTCAGAATGGTCAGTGTGTCTGCATAATATTAGTTTGTTGTATGTGTTGTTACAGTTACCACTATGTAGCTAATGGCTAACAGCTAGCGAAAGCTGTGTTTGTCTCCAACACAGTCTCCAGTCTGCACGTTTCCAGACTTTTTACTGTGACAACCAAGCTCCATCTTGATATGATTAACATCAAACTCGCTTCAAAAGCCATTGCGTAGCGGACCGAAGTGGAGCTAACTAGTTAGCCAATTTCCAGCTGACTTCACCATACTCGTCGGCAACTGTAAATAATATCAAACCAAGGCAACACTCATCGGTGGCTCGGGTGCTGTTGCTGGGTCCCGTATGGGTGGGACTGACCCTTGTACGAGGGTCAGTGTCGAGGCAAAGCCAGCTTTGTACTGACCCTCGTTACTGAAGCAGTCCGATGTGAAGTGGTTAGCACACACATACAAGCTAACACGAGCCGCAGCCGGCACATTGTCGTTAAAAATGAAACACAACCACTGTCTCTTCTGTAGCTGGGACAGAATATAAGCACTTATGTTGATTTTTACAACCAACAACAGAGCAATTTGTGTGTCTAGCACTGAGTGACAACATTGCAAAACACTATCTTACCGCTGGACACACCGAACTTCACCTCGGGGATGAACGCCCCCCTCTCTGATATCTCCTATCACCGCGCAGAGGAGGCCGTCATATGAAAATGACTCCTTTCGTTACGTAACAAAAGGAGCTGAATCTGAACAGCCTGTAGGAGCGCTGTTTTACCAGTGGGTGGGCTGCAGAGACCATGCAGGAATCGTTTGTTTTCCTCATTCTTGGAGTTGGCAGGCTCAGGAGGGACCAGCTTATATATGTAGAGACCAGAGAAAACGTGTTTTTCATAATATGGGACCTTTAAGAAAAACATGAACTGTTTGCCAAAACACATTACAAGACAGTAGTGAAGTGCTGAGATATCGTGTCTTAAAGTCCGTGTAAAGCAAAAATAAATTTGTGTGATGAGTTTGTCATACCACAGAAACATGTGTCATTGACCACTGAGCCAAATTTGAAAGATTAAAAAAATTGCCAAGTATATAAAATTAGGTCTCAAAATCCTGGAAAAACGAGCACTTCTCTCTGCTGTGAAACGCTGGGGGCGTGTCAGTTAGAGGCGCTGGAGCCACGCCCACGCAGGGGAGCTGCCTCCGTGTACTGCAGGAGGACCTAACCTATTTTTTTTTTGTATGAAAATCTTTATTTAACATTTGCAAAAGTACAGACAATCAGATATATTAGGCACTGAGTGATAAGACAAGATACAAAATGAATAAAAAATATATCTCTTGAAAAAATAATACATGTAATTAGAATAGAATAAAATAAATATGTATAAGGCATTTCTTATTTTGGGGTAAGTGAAAATGACTTGTATTGTAGTGTCCGTTCACTTTTCTTATTTGGCATCAGTTTTAAGGTGTCTATGTAAAGAATAAACTCATTTGTGAAGACATTAAAGTTTGGGAGGGACTTGGAAAATTTACTCTTATGGATGTGGAATTTACCTATTAAAATCATGAGGTTTATTGTGGAGCAAATTGATTTGTCGTTATATTCGAATTTTGAAATAATATCTTTGGGTCTTATTGTTACATATTGTTCAGTTTTGTGGAGGACCTAACCTACAGTAACAATGGAAGCTACTAGCAGCGTCATCGATGGACCCAGCCGGACCCGTTTGAGCCATCAGAGCCAGAAACTGACTCTGAGTCAGACAGTGATAGTGCTCAGCCTCGTTCCTCACAGGCCATGTTTTACATTACACACAAACAAAACACCCCAGTCTACATATAACTCCTTGTCATAGCTATATTGGTGCACATATAAATATAATATGTGGATTATCATTGTGCTGTCAGATGGACTCGGGACTCAGGGACTCAGGCCAAATCATGTCATGATTAAATGCAATAACATCTGCTAACATTACATGGACATGACAGGATGCACGATGTAAAATCCACTTCAGGATTGGCACCTTCAGCAAAATGCATTTAATTGCTTGTGCACGTTGTGTCCGAGCACATTAACCAGGGTTTCTCCCCAGACGGTGGAACAGCAGCGCTGCGACGCTATACTCATCCTCAATGTTAGCTGCTTTACAGTGGGTGTTTGTGGGCTGCAGCCATCTTGTAAAAAAAAAAAAAGCGGCCGCCTCTGGCGGTGACGAGCGTCCGACCGTTCTCTGGCTGATGGCGATAACGACCGGGATAACGACCAGGTCGGGCTCGGACAGAGAATCTAAAGTCTGGCCGGTGGCGGGGATGAGAGCACCTGTTGTCGGCAGGACGGTTGCAGGGACGGTGACGGTACACGTCATGTTAATGACGTCGGTGTTTCCCCAGGTGTTCCCTGAAGGTGTTCCCCTTGTCTACCTAAACCCGCGGACAGTTTGTAATCATATGGATGCTGTTATAATGTGTAGTGATCTAGATTCTGACCCACCAAACATCCTGGACAGTGACGGAGTTAAGTTTTTCGCGCTAAATTGCATAATTATACATAATCACCATCAGTAAACAGGATGCTGTCTGGCTCTGTCACTCGCGGGGATGGAGGCTGTTTTCTGGGGGAAAGTTCCCTGAAGTCTCGGTCAGGAGGGCTGGTAGTCGCGGGTGATTTATTTTCGTCACAAACATTCGGTGAGTTAAAGTCTTTGCCGGTGACAAACGCTGTTTTCTGAGCAGAAATGTGATGACGAGTCGGGAGGACAGGCGGAGGACGGACAGGAGGACGGGCGCTTCTCCACATACAGCTGCGGTATTTGTTTTCCTCATATAAGTTGCTAAAGACTGTTACAGTTACTATATTTTTGTCTGGTCCTGTACGTTGCTTTGTGGGACAATTCTCTGTATTTAGTTGAGTGAAGGACCTGTGTAGTTATCAGACTGTCAGACCGACACGCCCTCGCTCCGCGCCTCCGGATTATCCGTTCACACTGGGACGGCTCACCAATAATGCTCCACATACCGCCAGTGGGACCCGCCGTCAGCGGGACGGAGAGTGTCAGCTGTGGCGGCCACATTATGTCGGTGGCACCCGCCGTCAGCAGGACGGAGAGTGTCGGCTGCGGCCACATAAGGCCGGTGGCACTTGCTGTCAGCGGGAGGAGAGGATGCAAGCCGGGGACGGAGAGGATCGGTTCGGCCCCAGTGACCAGCCTAAACGGACTCTGCAGAAATCCAGACTTTACCTGGTGACAGTTGCTGAAACGATCAGGGGTAAAGTGGACACTGCAGAGACGGTGTTGGTGGTGATGTTTAACTCCCCACAGTAACGTACGCTCCTCTTGACAAAATCGATCCACCGTTTCTTTACGTTGTCATCTGAAGGAAACTTAAATAAGCTAACAGCGCCATCACCCTGCACACTGTGGCATCCAGGAAAGATGCAGGAGCGATGAGGAGGAAATGTGACTGTTTAGCTGACTGGTTGGCTGGTTAGCTAGCTGCAAACTATTGTAAGCAATGCTATCCAAGACTGGAGAGCGAGTGGGAGAACCTGAAGCTGATGCGCTGCACGTATTTATACCACTTCTGCAGCAGGGCGGGGTTTATGCAAATCATGGCCGCGTTACGTAACGTGGCCATGATTTCTGACCCGCCCATTAAATCCTGAACAAAGAAATGTTGAAAAACAGTTTGTGAGCCTAGCTCCAAAATTAAATTCTAAATGTTCGAATGGCTTTTACATGTTTTAAGTAAACACATTTATGACCTGTTTAATGTGTTTAGAAGAAAATGGCTGATTTTGCTTTACACTGACTTTAAAAAGCTTGTTTTCCACATGGAGGAAAACATGTTTTTTTGTGCTAATGAAAATTATTGTACAAAATGATCATTCCCACTAACCTAATATAATCATATTTCAATATCTTTCAACGTAATTGCAATATGACTTTTTTTAGCATTTTGTGCAGCCCTAGACCGCATTGAATAAATTAAAAGAGCTCGTCATTGGATAAAATAGTGGTAGAGTGAGTTTATTGACAAGATTGAAGCCGTGTTTGTGTCACTTTATATGCTCACATGGTAATATTTTCTGTTAATAGAAAAATACGTACAGATACACATACCATAGGTCAGTGGTTCTCAATTATTTTTTGTCATGCCACCCCTAGAGGACAGAAATTTTTTCACGCCCCGCTGAATTGAAATACTATTGAGAATCTGATAATATTTATTCATTTATCTGTATAAACCACTGTATGAGTTGCAACATTCTGCATACAACCACCTAGAGTTGTCACGATACCAACATGAGTAACCACGATACTATACCAGACAAAGTATCACGGAGTATTATCGCGATACTGCAGCCTTTTTATTATTATTATTTTTATGAACTGCAATGTATTTGTACAAGTTATAAATACTTATTTTATAGATTATTTAAATACTTCTAATTTATATGGTTGAAATTAAATAATCATTCAGTTTCCTTTGCACATTAATTTATGTTGAACTAATATAAATAATCAACTTAGGATAACAAATCCACTGTCTTTTAAAAAATTCTATTCGACAATAATGCTTCTTCTCCAACATAATAAACCATAGAGGACAAAATACAATAAACAGGAACCTGTGATTCCCTGTGAAAACTATATTTTTATTCATTTTCTAGGTGCTTTATACTTTGACATCCTTTAACTCTTCATTCCTCAGCCTGTACACGGAGCATATAGCCTAATATTAGCCAATGAGAAAATAACAGGGCATACTAACCTGGTATTCGACATATAAATCTGGGTGACGACACTGCAGGTGTTTTATGAGGTTGGATGTGTTCCCTCCTTTGGCCACTATAGTTTGGTGGCAGCGCCTGCACAGTGGACGGCCATCGTCTATTGCTTTGCCGTCTGTGGCTTGTCTAAAGCCAAAATAGTTCCAAATGTGAGTTTTGGAGTTTGTTTTTTTGAGCAAAATTAGTGGTGCCACCGACGACGACGCCGCAGCAGACTCGCCGCTCGGGCCCGGTGCTTCTGCCATGGTGAGTGTGTTATCTCGTGTTTGTGACTGTAAGCCGTGCGCGCGTCTGGGCAAGACAGAACTTTAGCTTGTTGTTTGTTTTGAAGTGAATTTCTATCGAAGCGAGCTGTCTTCATGGAGTTCGTTCTTGCTGGCAGAAACACACGAACAGCCAATCAGCTAACAGACGGGCGGACCCAGCGTGCGGAAGCATCCCCGGACGTCACCAGTAACTGGCAAACAGACAATCATTCAGCAGCTGTGTAGTTCGGTTGCAGTAGTTGCCATGTGGGTTTGTTTACAAGGGAGTAGCATGCAGTGAGAAGCCGGGAGGAAAGTAGATGCAGCCGCTATGTAGCGGAAACTGGCACCGGTAGTATAGTAATCCACGGTAGTACCGTCGTGTAGAATTTCTAGTATAGTAGAAACCGTTATGATTTGGCACCGCGGGGTACCGTGGGTATCGTGCAACCCTACAACCACCTGATTATCAAAATGTTTTCATGCTGTCCTGCCAGACTTTTTAGGCATAAAACACAAACAGGTCTTTCCTCATTTCCGACTGTGTTCACGGTAAACCCAGCCTACATAGCCCTTGGGTTTACCATAGGGCTATCTATGGTCCATAGTTCCCGACCGAAGGATTAGCAGAAGAGCTTGTGTTTGCCATAGGGCTATGGTTTACCATAGGGCTATGTATGTATGGTTTACCATAGGGCTATGTATCGTCCATAGTTCCCGACCGAAGGATTAGCAGAAGAGCTTGTGTTTGTCTCTTTTTTGAGATTTGTCTGCTGTGTCAACACGGAATGTTTTATTTTGAAAAGTAACCAGATGTTGTATTGTTATTTCGGCACTTGACTTCCTGTCTGCTCGGTGCAAAATTCAGCTGAATTGCTGCGTCGTGCTCCAGCATCCGCCAGATATGTTCGGGAGGGCTCCGGACTGCCGGAGCTGGGACAGAGCAGATACGCAGCGCAGCAGACTTGCTGGATGTTAACACAGGTTTCACTTTCACTTTAAAAGTCTATCAGCTCCGCTGGCGTGGCGGACGTAACGCAGCAGACACGTATTTAGTGGAAATAGACCTTCGCTTCCCGCCCTGCCTCTCACGCCCCCCCTGACACCTCACGACGTGCCCCACAGTTTGAGAATCACTGCCATAGGTCAAGGGGGATATTAAGTAAGGATTCGAGTGCCTCTGTTGCTTAACCAGCAAAATAAGTTTCTACCTATTTACTATGGGCCCTACCTGAGGATTTACATTGGCACTACATTGCTTACTAGGCATTTTTAATACATGTCAACTGAGTCAGAGCTTATTTAGTGGCATTTTATGCTAATCAAATCAAATGCAGCTAGGCTCACTTACATCCATAATCTTAATCAATAATTGCAAAATTAAAAATTTGCAGTGACGCAAAAATTCCAGCAAAGGTCATTTGCAGCAGTTTCGGTAAAGATTTGGCAGACTGTTAGTGGCATGGCACATTGTGCATTGCAGTTTTGTTAATCACTGTAACAGTAAATTTTGGTGTCTTCGGTCAGAACGGTGCAAAGCGGGGCAAGCCATGTAATTGCCAAAGACTGTCCCTGACTTACTGAATGAGTGAGTGAGAGTGAGTAATGCAGCATTGAAGTTTCCCCCATTGGCAGTTGATCTTTCAAAAGCAACATGCACAGACAGTCTTTTACATAGTGGCCAAACCATGTAATTGCAACATCACGTGATGCATTAGGGCCCATAAAGACCTTTTTCCTCAAGCTTACATTGTAGACGAAGCAGCTGTAAAATGTTGGATGATGGCAAATTCAGACCAAATCTGGCGTTGCGGCAAAAACGCAGGTCTTCATTAATTTGAATGAGGTTAATATGTTTGGCTGCTGCTGTGGACACAGGGCTTCTGGGGAGAAAAAAAGACAGCCGACTGTGGTTAAAAAGTTGAAACAGACTACATTTTTGGAGAAACGCAGCCTGGTGTCAAGTTGCGGTGGCCAGTCTCCAACAATTGGACTAGCAGCATGAATGACTAAAACCACAGTGGAGTTTAACTTAATGTGTCATGTGTATTAACTCAGTTTAGCATTTTGCACCAGTTTGAAATACTTTTTTTTTTCATCTGCAGATACCAACAGTCACTGTAGGTCCACAATGCTTGACCTCCACTGTCAGAAGCATGACCCACAGATCAGGGGCCTCATTTATAAAACTGTGCGTAGGATTGACGTCAAAAGGTTGCGTACACGCGAAACACAGAAAGTGCGTACGCACAAAAATATCCTGATTTATAAAACAGCACGCACGTCTTACACCGATTTCCCTTTATAAATCACACTCCATTCTAAATGTGGCGCACCTGTGTGCGGGTCATACCACGCCCATAGTTGCCATAAATATTCAGAGAAACGCCCCTAATTAATATTCATTCATGACTGAAAGTATGCCGAAAGCAGAGAGAAAGGTGAACGGGCCAACCGGAGCTCACCCCGCTGGATGAAAAACTGGCGGGGATCATCGGGGAATCCCTCCTGAGTGACATGGGACGGAGGAGGGGGACACCGATGCCGGCCCAATTCATTCTCACTCGGTGCTCTTATAGCAACATGAGTGCAGTTAGTGGCACCGATTACATTTGGGAAACCGGACATTGCTGCAAATTGTGCATTTTTATTTGCCTGTTCACCGTATAAGGAAACATTATGTACTGCTGCGACAAACCAATTATACCACTTGAAGCGGAACTGGCACTGCGGGGTTTCTGCGGGTGCTCCTCTCTAACGCTGGGCCCAATAAGATGACAGCTCGTGGGAGTTGGAAACGGCTCACCAGTCACTCGTCACTGTTGGCCAGTGGATGTTGCTGGTCTCTGAATTTCCGCTCCCTCCGTATCCTTCCGTTTGCCACATCCTCCAACAGTGCCAAAGCAGCCATTGTGCGCCATAACGCATTGTAAATACATGCCTTTATATACCATCTATTAGGTAATATCTGCTACACGTGTGAGAATTACCCTGACTGACTAATAATATAAGATAAATAGTCTTTATTTGTAGGGCAACAAAACACAGTTACAAAGTGTTTTATGCGTTATGCATTGAAAACAGATGAAATGAAATGGGCTATGTGATATCGGATATTAATATATTAAACGGCATTCATATCAGTATAAACATAATTTGTCCTACTGTTGTCTTACTATTGTCCTAAACCATATGTTTCCTGTGTGCACTCCAGGGAGTACGTTTGTTTATTCATTGTAGATTTTTTTTGTATCTATTTCTTGCAAATAAACTGTTCATGAGAGGTAAAATTACTATTTATTTTACACGATCAGGATCAGTTTTACACAGTTTCTCCCGTTTCTTTCTTCTGCCATCAGTGGCACAGTTTCTCCTTACCCCAGTTATGTGCGTACGCATGGGTCAGAGTGTGTGTGGAGGACCGCACATTTTCCCGTCAAGTTCTCTGTTTATAAATCCCGCGGTGTGCGTAGAGAGTGGTGTACGCCTTCTTTTGTGCGTACGCAACGTTTATAAATGAGGCCCCAGATCATAATAGAACGGGTCAGTAGCGGGGCATGCTATTTAGCATGGTTTAATGCTGCAGAAGGAACACAATGGATGTTTCTTTGTGTATAGCCTCATGTTTCACTTGTGATCACTGGGCTTGATCTTGTGCCCCAACACACCACAATGATATGCCTTGCATCCTGGTTGTTTACTGTTATTTTTAATTGGTTGATGTGGACAAACTGTCACTTGTAGGACCAGCATGCTAGAAGCATAACATCGTAGCAGCTTCTCCTTTTGGAAAACTGACCGGAGGCAGTGTTCACAACATGACCTCATACACAAAGGCCATGGAACTCACACATTGCTGCACCACCCTAACTAGCCGGCTTCTCACCAGTTTGGGCAGACAGGGACAAACAAAGTGGTAAGAAGTTTGATGGTGGACTTGCTGTCTTTATTAACTCAAAATGGTGCAACCCGGGACATGTTACTACGAAGGCAATAACATTCATGCCAGATGTCGAATTTAGCTGTGGGACTAAGGCTATAATATCTGCCCCGGGAGTTTTCAGCAGCCATTTTTATAGTGGCAGTGCGTGCTTGTGACTAGGGCTGGGTACTGAACTTCGGTTCTTTTATGGAACCAACCGAAATGCTTCGGTAGTACCAAGTATCAAAATATGCCTCATCTTCCGGTGCCTAGTTTCGGTCCCAGAGGTTAATCACGTGATCAAGATCTGATAATGCTGCCGGTGATTGGCTGTAACATTACACGTGATTGCGGCATGCAGGAAAGATACGTTGTTACCAGAGACGTTTTGTGGATACGCCCACAGACGGGGCTCACGTGTATCAGTGTTGTCAACGGTAGTTCTGTGTGTCATCAAACCGGTTAAAAAATGCCACCGAGGTCAAAAGCGTGGCTCCATTTTAGCAAGATTGATGCCAATCGTGCGCGATGCAATACATGCAAAAAAGTCAAAGTTGCTAAAGCCGGCAACACAAGTAATCTGATGAAGCACCAGACCGTGCACGGAATAAATTTAAGAGCAGAAAGTTGCTCTATGTTTGACTGCAAGAACAGCAGACCGCAGCCATCCTCCTCTCAGCATTTAAGTCTGCCTGTGGACGTTAGAGCCTGAGCGGCCTCATTCAAAATCTCCACCACCGGACTCCGGTGTGTAACGCTAACCTAAGATATTAGTGTAGTTTATTTTATCGCTATGTAGCTAGCTAAATCAAAAGCTAACTAGAGATTGACAGTAACATTTAAAGCTTAGCTTGTAAAGATGTGCTCATCAATTGGGTCAGCTGGTTAAACAGCTCACCTAACGTTCACTGTTATGTTTATCTTCTCCTCACAGTAGACACCATCAGCCACGAGTGGGATTGTCTGTGTCCTGAGAAAGCAGACATGTTGATTTTTCTGAAGAAAAACTGCTAAGTGAAAAGGTCCTCAGTATGTAGCAGTGAGCATTATGTATTGACTTGTCACTTGTTTGCAAGTGTCCTTTTTCACTGGAAATTATTTGTTGTTTATTTTTTCTGTAAGAAAGCTGCTTGGAGTGGAAAAATACCAAAGCTGAAAAGAAAAACTCAAGATTTGTACTGTAATGTGTTATGTAATTTTCTTTTTTGTTAGAGTTGATATTATAAAATTGGTATCGAAAAAATCGTTTAGGAACCTGTATCGAAGTGAAGGTGTCGATATTGGTACCGGTATTGAAAATGTTTAAATGATACCCAACCCTACTTGTGACGTTATTCACTCCACCGCCTGACGAAAAGTTATTAAAAGAATTTTGATATTCTAAACAATACTCAAGTTATTAAATAACAACTTCCTGTACATTTTGCTCAAAACACAAAGTGTTGCATATCTCCACATTGGTCTGTCCAAATGACATGAAACTCAGGTGACTACTTCCCCATGAGCCACTAAGGCTCTGTGAAAAATTGATAAACTTGGTTTTGGTGATAGTGATTAGTGAATAATGCGACTGCGAGGGCCCGTTCATCGCTGCTTGCAACTTTAATTAGGGCCCGAGCAGGTTACGACCTGCGAGGTCCCTATTGTTTTTCTAGTGATTATTATTATTCGTTGTTAGGGCCCGAATAGGGAACCTGCAAGGTCCCTTTTGTTTTTCGAATGATCATTATTAGGGCCCGAGCAGGGAACCTGCGAGGTCCCTATTGTTTCTCTCGTGATTATTAGAGCCCGAGCAGGTCTCGACCTGCGAGGTCCCTATTGTTTTTCTCGTGATTATTATTAGGGGGCCAAGCCGGAGGGGCCGAGGGAACGCGTATGCAAGCAGACGCGTTTCCTTGGGCCAGTTGTTCTAGGAACCCTATTGTAATTGTAAAGATTTTTTTTCTCCCGCTAAAAGTGGTACTGCAGGCTAAACCTTGCAAGGGAGGGCAGTGCAATTTGGAGGGTTGGTACACCTGCACATACCTCAGACACTAAAAACGACATATATCCGCCTTCAGGGGGCGCTATAACCAAGGCCAATGCATTTTTGCCTATAATTGCCACACCTGAATGGAGCTGAATCACTTTGCAATTGGCCACGCCCACTTCCGCCTAGAAAGTTTTTTCACAAAATCGCAAAAACTGGAAACCCTACTTTTTTTTCGAACTTCTCCTTGGGATTTTGTCCAATCTGCGTGAAACTTGGCATGTACACTCTTCAGCTGGACCTGATCTAAAGTTATCAAAAGAATTTTGCTCGGTCAAAAAAATTATTAACGATCAAATTTCTATAGCTAGCTATAAAAGTGTAAACTGTTTGATATCTCGGTCAAACTAGATGCTAGAACACCAAATTTGAGATCCTTGGTTGCCATGAGACTGGGAAGGGATGAATTTTGGCCACTAGGGGGCGCTAAAAATATGGGAAGTTTATATCTCTTGAACGGCTACACCGATTTTTACGAAATTTGGTCGGTATGATTAAGGGCCAATCCTGAGGCCATATCTTGAAGGTGGTCTTGAGAGCTTTGAAATTTATATGGTACATATAGAATAGAACACAGTTCTTCCATACCTGAAATTGCACATGTACTCCACTAGGTGGCGCTATAATGGATGCAATCACGTTTTTGCCTGTAACTTTCACATTTTAAATAACACATTCGCAAAACTTATATCCATATATTTCATAATAGAGCTGGGTTTTCTGACATAGGACACGCCCACTTCTGCTGCACATTTCGTTCGCTAAATTGCCACATATGCAAAACCTACTTTTTCAAACTCCTTCTACAATTTAAGCGCCATCTGCCTGAAACTTTGCACATAGGATCTCCAGATGTGTCTGATGAAAAGTTGCCAAAAGAATTTTGGCACTCCAAAAAATCTGCTAGTTATAACCAAATAATCTTTTTTGCTACCTAAAAAACACATATTGTTTCATATTTCGGTCAAAATAAATGCTTTCAACATCAGACTTCAGTCAATTCTTCCTGAAGTCATCCAGAGGCTCTGTGCCAAATTTAGTGCAAATTGGCCTATAGGTGCCACTATAACGGATGTTAATGCCAGTACTGATGTGGGGTCACTCCTGAGGCCAGCCATATACATGGTTCATACGGGTGCTTGAAAGTCTTGAAAGTGCTTGAATTTCAATGTTGTGTTTCAAGGTCTGAAAAGTGCTTGGATTTTAGTTTAAGTACTTGAAAGTGCTTGACATTATAACTCTGTGTTTTGGCAAAATTGGGAACAGACTGGATAGTTTGCTTATTACAAGGAGAAATAAAATCAATGTGTGTGTGTGTGTGTGTCATCACACATGCAGTCCGGTAGCCATAGAGAAGGATGGTTGAGGAGTAGGTGAATTACATGCAAATGGACTGATGACACGTTCAATATTGATAAACTTTGATGAATAAGCGAACAGCTTATAAAAGTTTATGTCAAAAAGAAAATTACCAGGTGCTCTCTGTTCTCTCTTTGTCTCAGTGCAAGTGTACCTGAAGAACGCCAAGTGGCTTCCCTTGGATAAAACTTTGCGTTCTCCTTTAATTTGTAAAGTTTTTGCTATTATGAAACATAATTTTAGATGATTACAGCATAATACAATGTACATTATTGTGATAAAAAGTGAAAAAAAAATCATGAGTATATATTCCTGTAGTCATGTATTTTACCCCAGCGATAAGGTGCTGGAAAACTTTGAAAATGACCCTTAAAAGTGCTTGAATTTGACCTTGAAAAATGTGTACGAACCGTGCATATAGTTAAGTAACGATTGGTCAAAGTGGGCATGATTTAGTACAACGAATCCAAATCTGCACACATTCAGCCTTTTGCACTTCCAGTGTACTTCCCATTACAGCGAATACCACGGCTCAGACGTTGGCCTGTGTCCTCACTTTTGCCCCGAGCCCATGATCCTTTGGGGCCAACTTCTGTGGGCTCTGCGGTGCGCGGTGTCGCAGTCGCGTGGGGGGGCTTGTCCCCCGTTCATAACTGCTTGCAGTTCTAGTTTCTATTGAAATTGCCATTTTATTCTTCAAATATCTCTTTATTATTGTCTCTATTTTTTGAGACTTACTTTTGTGCTGCTACTCATTTTCCCTCTGCTGTGTTTACCTGCAAATTTCTCCCAAGGGGGATCAATAAAGGGACATCTTATTTTATCTTAGCTAATCTTTTTATTATTGGAGAAAGAAACGGATACTTTGGTTTCAGAGCAGCAGACTTTGAAACCATCATGGTCAACCCACGAACCGTATGGACCACCCAAGGCAGGAATGGATTCAAAATTCGTAGTTTTCAGTCATGTGACCTATGCGCTGACCTGGAGGGCAAAACAGTAGACCAAGACTGCAGCTCATACCAGACTTCCCGTAGAAACACAGCACAAGCCAGAAAATATCCCCTTGCAGTTATTTAGATCACCAGTCAACCAAAGACAAGGAACAACATGGACATAACAGCAAGTGTTGGGCATCCATACACAGCACCTGCTACAGTATTTGAGCCGCTAAAAACAGCCAGTTCCCTGCCAGAGCTCAACTTCGGTGACATTTACGTGTACCTTGTGGAGAATCCCTCACCATTTACTGATGCCAGGATGAAGGCTTATAAAAGTTAAATGTATTTTCAGGGAGGTGAAGAGAAAGAAATTCTTCATTGTAAAAGCAAAGGCGAGTAATTATTGACTAACCCTAGATATTCAACGTTATTGTTTATTATTATTATATTATTATTGTATATGTACCCTGGACATCACCCATAAAATCACCAACAAAGCGTATCAGTCTAAACACAAGCTTAAAGGTGTAAAGGGATTTCTAAATCATTGCATTTTGATTTTATTTGTGGCTACCACAGCATCCGAACTCCTCAGCTAACTAGCTAACTTTAATTCTTTGAGACCACTGCAGTTGGTAGCCACATCCAAAATCTCCTCAGCTCTGGGTTTTCTTTTTCGGACAGAATTCTCTAGAAGCGTCTGTTAGTGCAGCCGATAGCACAACAACTATTCGGCATTTTGGTAAAACGAAACTGGTTCCAAGCGAAATGTATCATTTGCTTCCTATGCTGGCAGCAGGGAATGATCTTTTACCCTCTAAGGGGATGTTCCCCTGGGAGTGTGACATCACGTGGAAACTATGAAAAAGAGCCATGCTAGTCCAGCTTGGTTTAAAGCTGCTCGTGGCTAATGTCTGGTCACAGGAAAAGGAAATGGACACAATGGGACTCAAAGGGCAAAACAACAGGGAATCAGGGACTATTGTGCCCACAGAGACCTGTCTCCAACACATCTTGGATCAAGCTGATGCCGTCGATAAGCGGACTGTGTTCTGAGCTGTCGGAGTGCAGGACTATAGAGGGATGAGGCGAGTTTGGCTAGCATCAAAGCTTGGTACAAAAAGTTGTACAGTGTTTTTCTGGATGTCGAACTTTTGATATGAAGTTTAGGGGTCAACAGATATGGCTTTTTGCCATTACTGATCATTAGAAATCAAGGAGACCGAAAAGCTATTATATTATATTATATTATATTATATTATATTATATTATATTATATTATATTTTGTTATGTTATGTTATATTATGTTATAGTATTCCATTTATTCATTATTTTTACATGTGTTCCTTGATATTCTGATGGTGAAATAATCATTTGATTACTCAGAATGTGATTATGGTGTGTTTTGGACACACTATTTTTGAGCAAAATGTTTCTATTTTTAAGCAAAATGTTTCTATTTTTAAGCAAAATGTTTCTGGGAAAATTGATATGATGTAACATATCAAACCTGATGCTCAGGAATGATCAGCCTCAGATGTTTAAAACCATGAAAAGAAAAATGTTTCCAATGAATGAAGAAAGTTGTGTGTGGTCCTTTTGTACAATCAGCCTGAACGTTAAACTCGGTGGTGAATCAGAAAACAAACAAAATGTAAAACTTTATGATGATAGACTGCTATGAGACTCCAATGATGCTGCAATGTATCAGATCAGATGCTGCAGCGTCCAATAAATAACTGATAACCACTAAGGGGGCATGTCGGCCGGTAAAAAGACTAACGTGATGGCTGCTCTCATTTGTCCTCGCTCATTGCTCCTCAGGGTCACTCCTTGCTCTTTTGAGCACAAATAATCCTATCCTATCCTGAGCTTTGGGACAGCCTGCAAAATGGAGGACAAGAAGGACTTATGGATGAAGTGAGCAATTAGGAGTGAATAAATGGCAAATAAGGAAGAAAGGGATGTACCCCAGGTCATGTTTTACCAAGGAAGCGGACCATTTTAGGCCTCATTCACCACTGAGGAGCTTTCATTGGAATGTTTGGGGCTCCATCTCCAGTGCTCCTCAATGCCAAGGAGGAATTGTGATGAATTGTAAACCCATGTCCATTCATGAACATACTTTATGACTGTTATACAATCCTTGTGAAGAAAGAAGTCAATAATTTGGGACAACAGATATATTGTATTAAAAGAAAGGTTGAATATCCTGTAAACAATTTGATTCTGCTGGCAAAATATTGTTTACTCAGACATAGGTTTTATGATCCACTCATGTGATTCAAGCATTTACAATGAATTGGCTGGCTTTTTAAAATTCTTGAGACGTGTTTTCTTTTACTTTTTTAATGTATTTGTTATGTTCTCAGTTCTATTGCTATGACTTATTTAACATTTCGCAAATGCTTGTTTGTACTTTAATAGGCAACAAATCAGAAAGAAACAACCAAATCAGAGAAACTTACTGATATCTTTACACTGCACCAAGCAGATAATGTGCAGAGCATCACATTGTGGCATGTACACACAAGTGCCAATGTGCTTTTAAGTTTTACCCCATTGAGAGCAGTGGAGCAGGTATGGCTGTACCAGTATTTTATTTCTCAAAATCAAGGGTTTTTATCCAGGTTTTATCCAAGTATTTAATAGCAGCTTACCAAAATCTCAGTGAAAAACCAATGTCCTGACTGTTTGTGTCACTTTTCTAATCAGGACAGAGTTTGGCAGCAGGGAGAGCTTTCCATCAGACAGACAGCTACTGACCATCTATGATCTGGACAACAAATTCATCGCTTACACTGCTGCTTTTGATGATGTCATTGATGTGGTGGCAGAGTGGGGCTCCTTCTACATCCTGACCAGAGATGGGAAAATGTTTGTTCTTCAGGAGAAAGACACACAGACCAAACTGGAAGTGAGTCCATGGGCTAACCGCCTTTAACTGCTGATTAATCAGTGACTATTATCACTGTGGATCAGGGTCGTCACCTTGTTTTTTTTTTTTAAGATGCTGTTTAAGAAGAACCTGTTTGTGATGGCGATAAACCTGGCTAAGAGCCAGCACTTGGACAGTGACGGACTGTCTGAGATCTTCAGACAGTACGGTGATCACCTTTACCTGAAGGGAGATCATGATGGGGCCATCCAGCAGTACATTCGGTAATGACATCACTTTGAACATTCAAAACATTTGCCTTGTATTGTATATGCGTCATATACAGTTATAGGCTGTATTATATTTGCCATATGGTCATGTTGTTGTCTTTGATTGGAGTGTTAAAGATGTGTCAGAGAAAAGGAGCCATGATTTTGTGTAGCAATGTATGCAATGGTGGCTCTTTAATCACCAAGCTTTTATAAAATTGACAAATACTCTAAAAATACGACTATATTTTCCCACAGCACCATTGGGAAACTGGAGCCATCTTACGTCATCAGGAAATTCCTGGACGCTCAGAGGATCCACAACCTAACAGCATATCTGCAAGCCCTGCACAGACAGTCACTGGCCAATGCAGACCATACCACGCTACTGCTCAACTGTTACACCAAGCTGAAGGACAGCTCCAAGCTGGAAGAGTTCATTAAGGTGACTGATGGGTAAAAGTAAGCACTGATGGATTTTAGTGTTAACTGTAAATAAAAAAGTGAAGGGGATCCTATTTTAAAAATACAAATGTATTTGTTTTTTATTTATTAATTTATTTAATCATGACAGTAGTGAAACAATTAAGTAGTTTCCTCCGAAGAAAGATAGGTCTCGGCAACAGTACAACAGATAATTACAGGACTAATATTGATTATGAACAGTTCACCAATGGCTGCCATATTCTAACACCACTCTCTCGCTGCACTGAACAGAGCAGTGAAAGTGAAGTCCACTTTGATGTTGAGATCGCCATCAAGGTTCTTCGACAGGCCGGCTACCACAGCCACGCTGTTTTTTTGGCTGAAAAACACATGCACCATGAATGGTACCTAAAAATCCAGCTGGAAGACCTCAAGGTAAAAGCTGATGTACAGACCTGTGTTAGATGTACTATATCTAGATCATGATTAGAGGAGGATCTGGTCAAAAATCAGATCCTAGGGCTGTTGAGAACCTGCTTGTCTGTCCTTGAATGATCTGTTAACCATCTTGACAGGCTGAAAAAAGTTATTGGTGCCCCAGGTGTGCACTTTTTCCCCATACTCTAATCAAAGGCCCCTATCAAGCTAACCTGGGCTTCCATAACACCTCAGCAGTGCCACAGGCTGATGCCTCCATGCCATACCGCATTGATGCAGTAATTAATGCAAAAGGAGCCCCAACCAAGTATTGAGTGCGTAAATGAACATACTTTCAGAAGGTCGACATTTCTGTATGATAAATCCTTTTTTGATTGGTCTTATATGATATTCTAATATTCTGAGATGTTGGTCTTTTGATTTTCAAAAGCTTTAAGCTGTAATCATCAAAATGAAGTTAAAAAAAAGGCTTGAAATAGCTAACTTAAATGTGTAATTAATGTAGAATATATGAAAGTTTCCCTTTTTGAATTAAGTTATGGAAAAAACAAAACTTGTATATTCACATTTTTTGACTAGCACCTGTACACTTTACTTAAAAGTGTATGTAAACTTTTTACCATGACTGTATTTCAGCTGGGTGGATGAATAATCTGATTATCCAGCAAAACACTTCACATATACCTTGTAAGAAAACAGGATTAAAGGAGAGTCCAAACATGGTACCCTGTCATTAAGTGCTTGTGCACCTCTTGGATATTGTAAAATAGGCAGACAAAATAGAATTTGCTCTCTAATAATGGTAAATAACTATGTTGATGTGAAAAATATGTCGATAGGTTTACTTTAAGAAATGGTCATTAGGTTTTGACAACAGTCAGTCAGCCTGTTGGAGAACAGGCAAAAGTCTGTGTCCCCACTGTTTTTACACACAAACATATTGATATACATATGCATTTTGTTTGTCAGATTTATAGAGCAGCACATACGCATGTTTCTGTTTGATAAATTTCAGTCACTGTGGATCGAGGCACACGTGTACGAGCATCATTACCACTTCCACAGTTAGTCATTAATGAATGATTTCTTACCATGTGTTAAATGGGTTTCACCGTGTTTCTCTCCAAAACCCAGAACTATCAGGAAGGGCTGCGTTATATCGGACGTCTGCCTTTCGAACAATCTGAGAGCAACATGAAACGTTATGGCAAGACACTGATGCACCATGTTCCTGAAGGTACCACACTTCTCCTGAAGGGCTTATGCACCAACTACCTACCCAGTAGAGACACTGCTGAAAAAGAGAGCCTGGATAGGGGTCAGATCAATAAGGTCAGTCTTCAGAACATTTAATCTTTTTTCTGTTGAAGACTCATTTTAAGACTCACTAACCCTGATCCTAAAATTTCCAGAATGATCAGATTTATAATATTTTCTTTTAAATGACTGTCCATATTTGTTTTTGTTTAAGGCAAACTCTGAAGAATTCATCCCAATTTTTGCCAACAACCCACGGGAGCTGAAAGCCTTCTTGGAACACATGATTGAGGTGGACTCTTGTTCTCCTCAGGGTGTATATGACACACTGCTGGAGCTCCGGCTGCAAGACTGGGCACATGAACAGGACCCTGAGGTCGGTCACACACAGACTAGCTATGACTCTTTACAGAGTGAATATACTGTATGGTTTGCAGTAGACAAAAAATGCTGTGTGATATTGTCACAAATTTTGTTTAACAAGGGAAAAATAATTTAGCTTTTTTTGTCTAATTCATGTTTGGCAGAGAAAAAAGGTCCTGCAGGGCGAAGCTGTGTCCCTGTTGAGGAGCGACAACACTGTGTTTGATAAGGCCCTGGTCCTTTGCCAGATGCACAACTTCAAAGAAGGCATTCTCTACCTTTATGAGAAAGGCAAATTGTAAGTGAGGGAGACCAAGAACAATGTCTGAATATGTATGAAGCCAGTTGATGTAATCAACAAGCACATCACACGATAACATAGCATCTAAGTCAGGGTTCCCAACCAATTTTCCAGACATGAAAAACACATGTAAAATTAGAGAAAAAGCAAAATGTCCTGGAAAATCTTCTGTTGTTCTGGAAATTTATTTAAACTTTTTTTTCTGTTATCTATCAGGGCTCCCCAAAACGGATGACATTGTCATCTGAAAGGGCTAAAGTAAGGGTCGTATGGACAAGAGTATTTTGAGTAGGCTGCAAGCGAGCTAGCTTGTTTTGCCTGCAAAAGTTTAAGGTTTGTGATTCAACTCTGGCTAGGAGCAATGATTTTGAATATGTGTTGGGCACTGTTCAGAGAGTTTGAACGTAATGAATGGGATGCCAGGGTTAAAATTGTGAATGGCAGTATATGCTTGTCAAACACTGGCTAAATACTGGCTACTGGTACTTTTTTACTTTCCTAGTGTCTCTTCACACAATGCTGCACTGTTACGATGAACGGACCGTAACATGATATAAAACGTTTACATTTTGTCACGGCATCTCATAGTGGGTGAGTGGGTGCCTCGTTAAAGAGTCTACTTAATATAACTAGTAAAGGGGTTGAAGTATGTTTTGTTAAACTGATCACAGTCAGTGGCAGTTAATACTCTAAGCAAACTCGACTCAAACTTCAGAGTCGAACTGAAGTTTTTAACCATCATATAGTGAAATAAAGTTTTACCATCTTTGTTACTTTTATATTTTTGATTTTCTAAATCTTGATGCAGAGCTAAGCGAAAAAGACGTGACAGATGCGCTCTGTTTTACTCTGAAGCACAGTTTGACACTGAGCAACTGAAAAAATTATGCTCTTGCCTTCATTGAGTGGAATCCTGTAGGTTATGACTCTGGGCATTTTCAGTGGTGTCATGAGATTGTGATATTTATTGTAAGTTCAGCGATGCTCTTCATTGATTGGAGCCGCCCGTCTGTCTGTGACATAGACTCTCAGTGTTGATTGGCTATTACTCGTCAAGTGTAACCAATCAATTAGTGCTGTGGGTGGGACATTGAGACTACAAAGTGTATAGCTATATAATCATTGTGAATGATATTGATTGATCATGATAGATGATTAGTATGCATTCGCTCTAAGATTGTGCCGGTTTATTAGGGTTCTAACCCCGAAGGGGTAGGACCCTTCTAAGATTGTGCCGGTTTATTAGGGTTCTAACCCCGAAGGGATAGAACCCTTCTAAGATTGTGCCGGTTTATTATTATTATTAGGGTTCTAACCCCGAAGGGGTAGAACCCTTCTAAAATTGTGCCGGTTTATTATTTTTAGGGTTCTAAACCCGAAGGGGTAGAACCCCTCTAAGATTGTGCCGGTTTATTAGGGTTCTAACCCCGAAGGGGTAGAACCCTTCTAAGATTGTGCCGGTTTATTATTTAGGGTTCTAACCCCGAAGGGGTAGAACCCTTCTAAGATTGTGCCGGTTTATTATTATTATTATTATTATTTGTTGTCTGCCGCTTGAGCTCAAATTCCCGTGAGCTGGAATGGGCCAGAAACTTGAAACTTGGCCCAATGATTGGAAATGATGTGCATCAACTTTTATTAAAATATGAGCCCAGTCAGCCAGATGGTGGCACTGTAACGAAGGCTTGAAAATGCATTTTTGGAAAGGCCACGCCCCTCACACCGTACGTCTAATTGACTTGAAATTTGACACAAAAGTCCAGCTCCATGTGCTCTACAAAAAAGCCTCTTGGACCACGAAGCTCCGCCTACTTAGATTTTTTGCTAATTAGCATAATGTGAAAAACAGTAAAATGAATAGTACTTTTGAAAGATTGACTCTATCAACACCAAATTTGGTATATGGCTTCGGGGGACGACAAGACACATTTCTACTATAAATGAGCCAGATTAGTCAAAAAACATGGCCGCCACGGACCAATGTATTGTCGCAATGGGCGGGGCTTAGACATAATTGGCCATAACTCCCACACCCTTTGCCCTATCATCACAAAACTTGGTGGGTAGGTTCAGAACTGTACTGGGAATCTGCCTGCCAAAGCATGTTGAGCGCAACCTATAGGGGGCGCTATAAATGCAACATATGCGTATCTCAAAGACCATTGGACGGAATTTCACCCAATTTGGTATGCATACTCTAGGGGCGAGTATTAACAAATATCCTGAGTACCATGTTGATTGGTGAAAGTGGGCGTGAACTATTCGTCATTAACCATCATTGTTTGCGTTTTATTCATTTATGGCGAGCTGGAAGGACCCAGAGACACGAAACTTGGTACGTTGCATATAAATGATGTCCAAATGCTGCCCCAAAAATTTCATCCCGATCCTTCAGATGGGGGCGCTATAACATAGGGTGTGAACTTCAAAAGGCTCTCCCTGCCAAGCCATAAGTGCTATTGACTTGAAATTTTTCAAACATATCCTCCTGATAGTCTTCTACAAAAAAGCCTGTTGCACCAAGAAAGCCGCGATTACAGATTTTTTGCTAATTTGCATGATGTTAAAAACAGTAAAATGAATAGAACTTTTGAAAGATTGACTCTATCAACACCGAATTTGGTATATGGCTTTGGGGAATGAAAAGACATGTTTCTACTATAAATGAGCCAGATTGGTCAAAAAACATGGCCGCCACGGACCAATGTATTGTCGCAATGGGCGGGGCTTAGGAATTATTGGCCATAATTCCCACACCCTTTGTCCTATCATCACAAAACTTGGTGGGTAGGTTCACAACAGGACTAGTAATCTGTCTACCAAAGCATGTTGAGCTCAGCCCATAGGGGGCGCTATAAATGCCATTAGCATGTCGCTGAAAACCCAATTTGGAGAAATCTGGGGCTTATCATGGCTATGTGTTGCACAGAGCTTTGAGGAACACGGTGGCCGATGTCATCGACTGCGGGGAATGAGGGTCAGGGTGGCCGGTTTGGGGCGAAAGGGGTTAGAACCCGCGGATTGCCGCTTGCGGCTATATTTAGGGTTCTAACCCCGAAGGGGTAGAACCCTTCTAAGATTGTGCCGGTTTATTATTATATTATTATTATTTGTTGTCTGCCGCTTGAGCTCAAATTCCCTTGAGCTGGAATGGGCCAGAAACTTGAAACTTGGCCCAATGATTGGAAATGATGTGCATCAACTTTTATTAAAATATGAGCCCCATCAGCCAGATGGTGGCGCTATAATTAAGGATTTAAAATGCGTTTTTGGGAAGGCCACGCCCCTCACACAGTAAGTCGCATTGACTTGAAATTTGACACACAAGTCCAGCTCCATGTGCTCTACAAAAAAGTCAATCAGACCATGAAGCTCCGGCAGGGGCTTAGACATGATTGGCCATAACTCCCACGCCCTTTGCCTTATCATCACAAAACTTGGTGGGTAGGTTCAGAACTGTACTGGGAATCTGCCTGCCAAAGCATGTTGAGCGCAACCTATAGGGGGCGCTATAAATGCAACATATGCGTATCTCAAAGACCATTGGACAGAATTTCACCCAATTTGGTATGCATACTCTAAGAGCGAGTATTAACAAATATCCTGAGTACCATGTTGATTGGTGAAAGTGGGCGTGGCCTATTCGTCATTAACCATCATTGTTTGCGTTTTATTCATTTATGGCGAGCTGGAAGGACCCAGAGACACGAAACTTGGTACGTTGCATATAAATGATGTCCAAATGCTGCTCCAAAAATTTCATCCCGATCCGTCAGATGGGGGCGCTATAACATAGGGTGTGAACTTCGAAAGGCTCTCCCTGCCAAGCCATAAGTGCTATTGACTTGAAATTTTTTTAAACATGTCCTCCTGATCGTCCTCTACAAAAAAGCCCATTGCACCAAGAAAGCCGCTATTACAGATTTTTTGCTAATTTGCATGATGTTAAAAACAGTAAAATGAATAGAACTTTTGAAAGATCGACTCTATCAACACTGAATTTGGTATATCGCTTTGGGGAATGAAAAGACATATTTCTACTATAAATGAGCCCGATTGGTCCATAGCGGCCATGTTTTTTGACCAATCTATTGTCGCAATGGGCGGGGCTTAGAAATTATTGGCCATAACTCCCACACCCTTTGTCATATCATCACAAAACTTGGTGGGTAGGTTCACACCTGTACCGGGAATCTGCCTACCAAAGCATCTTGAGCTCAACCTGTAGGGGGCACTCTAAACGCCATGAGCATGTAGCTGAAAACCCATTTAGAGAAATCTGGTGCTTATCATGCCTATGTGTTGCACAGATCTTTGAGGGACACGGTGGCCGATGTCGTCAATCGCGGGGGATGAGGGTCAGGGTGGCCGGTTTGGGGCAAAAGAGGTTAGAACCCGCGGATTGCCGCTTGCGGCTATATTTTTTATTTGTTGTCTGCCGCTTGAGCTCAAATTCCCGTGAGTTGGATTGGGCCAGAAACTTGAAACTTGGCCCAATGATTGGAAATGATGTGCATCAACTTTTATTAAAATATGAGCCCCGTCAGCCAGATGGTGGCGCTATAATTAAGGATTTAAAATGCGTTTTTGGGAAGGCCACGCCTTCCCAAAAACACAGTAAGTCGCATTGACTTGAAATTTGACACACAAGTCCAGCTCCATGTGCTCTACAAAAAAGCCAATCGGACCATGAAGCTCCGCCCACTTAGATTTTTTGCTAATTAGCATAATGTGAAAAACAGCAAAATGAATAGAACTTTTGCAAGATTGACTCTATCAACACCAAATTTGGTATATGGCTTCGGGGGATGACAAGACACATTTCTACTATAAATGAGCCAGATTAGTCAAAAAACATGGCCGCCACGGACCAATGTATTGTCGCAATGGGCGGGGCTTAGACATGATTGACCATAACTCCCACACCCTTTGCCCTATCATCACAAAACTTGGTGGGTAGGTTCACAACTGTACTGGGAATCTGCCAACCAAAGCTTATTGAGCTCAACCTATAGGGGGCGCTATAAATGCTACACATGCGTATCTCAAATACCATTGGACGGAATTCCACCAAATTTGGTATGCATGCTGTAGGGGCGAGTATTAACTTACATCTTGAGTGCCATGTTGATTGATGAAAGTGGGCGTGGCCTATTTGTCACTAACCATCATTGTTTGCGTTTTATTCATTTATGGCAAGCTGGAAGGACCCAGAGACACGAAACTTGGTACGTTGAGTATAAATGACGTCCACATGCTGCTCCGAAAATTTCATCACGATCCGTCAGATGGGGGCGCTATAACATAGGGTGTGAACTTCGAAAGGCTCTCCCCGCCAAGCCATAAGTGCTATTGACATTAAATTTTTCATACATGTCCTCCTGATAGTCCTCTGAAAAAAAGTCTATTGCACCAAGAAAACCACGATAACAGATTTTTTGCTAATTAGCATAATGTGAAAAACAGTAAAATGAATAGAACTTTTGAAAGATTGACTCTATCAACACCAAATTTGGTATATGGCTTCGGGGGGTGACAAGACACATTTCTACTATAAATGAGCTAGATTAGTCAAAAAAGATGGCCGCCACGGACCAATGTATTGTCGCAATGGGCGGGGCTTAGGAATTATTGGCCATAATTCCCACACCCTTTGCACTATCATCACAAAACTTGGTGGGTAGGTTCACAACAGGACTAGTAATCTGTCTACCAAAGCATGTTGAGCTCAGCCTATAGGGGGCGCTATAAATGCCATTAGCATGTAGCTGAAAACCCAATTTGAAGAAATCTGGGGCTTATCATGCCTGTGTGTTGCACAGATCTTTGACGGACACGGCGGCCGATGTCATCGACTGCGGGGGATAAGGGTCAGGGTGGTCGGTTTGGGCCAAAAGAGGTTAGAACCCGCGGATTGCCGCTTGCGGCTATATTTAGGGTTCTAACCCCGAAGGGGTAGAACCCTTCTAAGATTGTGCCGGTTTATTATTATTATTATTTTTTGTTGTCTGCCGCTTGAGCTCAAATTCCCGTGAGCTGGAATGGGCCAGAAACTTGAAACTTGGCCCAATGATTGGAAATGATGTGCATCAACTTTTATTAAAATATGAGCCCCGTCAGCCAGATGGTGGCGCTGTAATTAAGGATTTAAAATCCGTTTTTGGGAAGGCCACGCCCCTCACACGGTAAGTCTGTTTGACTTGAAATTTGACACACAAGTCCAGCTCCATGTGCTCTACAAAAAAGCCAATTGGACCATGAAGCTCCGCCTACTTAGATTTTTTGCTAATTAGCATAATGTGAAAAACAGTAAAATGAATAGACGAAAAGACACATTTCTATTATAAATGAGCCAGATTGGTCAAAAAACATGGCCGCCACGGACCAATGTATTTTCGTAATAGGCGGGGCTTAGAAATTAGCCCCTTTGCCCTATCATGACAAAACGTGGTGGGTAGGTTCACAACTGTACTGGGAATCTGCCTACCAAAGCATGTCGAGCTCAGCCTATAGGGGGCGCTATAAATGCTACACATGCGTATCTCAAAGACCATTGAACGGAATTTTACCAAATTTGGTATGCATGCTCTAGGAGCGAGTATTAAGTGATATCTTGAGTGCCATGTTGATAGGTGAAAGTGGGCGTGGCCTGTTTGTCATTAATCATCATTGTTTGCGGTTTTTTTTTTTGCAATGGGCGGGGCTTAGAAATTGTTGGCCATAACTCCCACACCGTTTGTCCTATCATCACAAAACTTGGTTGGTAGGTTCAAAACAGGACTGGGAATCTGCCTAACAGAGCATGTTGAGCTCAACCTATACGGGGCGCTATAAATGCCATTAGCGTGTAGCTGAAAACCCAATTTGGAGAAATCTGGAGCTTATCATGGCTATGTGTTGCACAGAGCTTTGAGGAACACGGCGGCCGATGTCATCAACTGCGGTGGATCAGGGTCAGGGTGGCCGGTGTGGGGTGAAAGAGGTTAGAACCCGCGGATTGCCGCTTGCGGCTATATTTAAGTTTGTTATGGTTTGTTAAATTAAGATTAAGTCTTTAATCAAATTAATGTCTTTATTGGACCATTAAAAATGTTCAGGTGAATACATAAACTCATTTATAGTTATACACATTTATAAACAGTGGTCTGGATAAATACCACTCTAATTGGCTACAGGGTGTTAAATTAAATCCTGATATATGGACGCCTCTAGAACGAAATTGTTCACTATTTGAAATCAGTGTGCTTTAAATTACCCTGTATCTAAAAGAAGTGGTATTAGCATCAGCTGGCTGCAGACACCTCATCATTAGAAATAAATTATAGCACTCACTGTGGTCCTTCAGTGCATCATCCTCTGACAACCACAGGATGGCTCCTCTATCACACAGCACAAGTTGCACACGAAGTAGAGGGACCCTGATCACAAGTAATCATCTCACGTCCTATTCATTATTCAACTCATAACTTCAGGCTGCTGGCTAAGCTAGACTTAATTTTAAACCTACCGTCAAATTATATTTAGTCTTTGGTCTTCAAATGTATTCAGAGTTATTGACTTTGGATCTTTTCATCACAGTATTGGCTCCCTAGCTTAAAGGCCGAGCCAAAGGGTTCTATGAGCAGAGCTGAATAGTTTATCTTGTGTTGCTAAATCGTATCTAAAGTTACAGTGGAGTTGTGAACAATCTTAGGGGCTTATAATGATTGTTCCAGCTATTAGTCAAACCTTCAGGTGTTGCCAGGGAAACAGAGTGATGGCAAATAAAAACGGTATATTTTAATCACAAAATGCATGAAAATATACATTAATAGTCCTTTTTTTACTTTGGCAAGTGACCACAGTTGAAGTGGGATAATTCCCTTCAAGGTGTCCATAATCAGGAATCAATGGCATAACTGATAACTTCAGTTGATATTGTCCCTTACATTACTTGCAAGAGAGACCTGTGATGCCCAAGTTCCTCTACCTGTTGAGCTACAAAATTTGATCCAACATATATACAGTTTGAATAACATCACTGTGGATTCAAATTCGACATGATTTTCGTTTGTTGGCAGGTACCAACAGATAATGCACTACCACATGCAGAATGAGGAATATGGTAAAGTGATAGAGGCCTGCAAGCGCTATGGGGACCAAGAGGGTTGTCTTTGGGAGCAGGCACTGGGATACTTTGCCAGAAAAGAAGAGGACTGCAAGACCTACATCAGTGAGGTCCTACATCACATTGACCAAAACAACCTCATGCCTCCATTACTTGGTGAGCTATAGGGTATTTATATTTCATACTTAATGCGTGCTTGTTTGAATTTTAAGCAGAATTATTAGCAGTTCATCAAGGAAGCCAGAATGTCTTCTCAGCAATAACCACAAATTCAACCAATCTGTTTGAATTCTGCACAAACATCTCCAGAAATTTGCCCAATTGTACTGCAAGTTTTACCAATCAGAGGAGTACAAAAACATTGAGTCATTCATGGACTTCAAAATTCCTGGGCTCTGGTTGTTAAGATGCAGACATGACACGCATGTCTCACATTTACCAAATATTAAAGACTGTGCAAAGCTATTCCGTGATGTAAAGTGTTTTGCACTGTGCAACATTGTGGAGGAGCAAGTGGATGTGATAAAGAGAATAGTTTAGGAATGAAACTCTTTAAACATGGCATGAAAGTTTTATTCAAAATATCAAGTCATATGTAATGAAATCAGAGATGGACAGTATCTTTGTGTGATTAAAAACAAAAATCATAACTATTGTTGTAATTTTCAGTGTTTTAAAGAACAGCTACAAATATACCGGCATTTTTTTTAGAAAAGCTGCCTTCAAAGGACCGAGATATATTTTCCAGCCACCTGCTTCAAATGAATGTGTCTGGTGCATTATCACTTAAGGCTAAGTACTGCAACTGTCAAGAACAGAAATATAGAGCACAGAAAAATTACAATTGAAATAAAAGTAAATTCTATCACAAGTACTGTAGCAAGTGTGCATGTTTTAGACTCACCAACTGTACAGTTTGTGCAAAACTCTTCATTGTATGTGCAAAAGTTCACAGTATAGAGATATTTTGTTGTGGGATAATGGTCAAAGATGTCAGCTAACGTCATGTAATGTATAAAGACAGACATGCACTGGGGGAGCTTGTTGATGAGACCAGTTGTAGATGAGAATTAAGGGCAGGATGGTAATTCATTACAGGAGGTGGCTGGACTGGAATTCTGGTCCTAAAAAGACAAAGGTGTAGCAGGGTAGTTGAATTAGTTTCTTTCCTGGAGCAAGAATTTCATGATTTACTGACTGAACACAATGTTTAACCCTGATCTTCACGTGTGTTTACATTATAGCTGCCTTAGCTCAGCTTAAGCAATGCCAAAGCGCGCAGAAAACAATGGCATCACACTGACATAAATTCTACTCGTTCACAGCTGTCTCCAGTGTTTGCATGCCCAGACAATATGTATTCCTGTTCAGCTCCTGTTCAGACTACAGTGACTCACTATCATCCCCTCAGTCAAGATGAATTATTACAAGAAGGGACAGTTTGAGAGGCGTTTAGAACTCTTAGCATCAGTAGGATGATTATTGAAACGAACCACAGCATTAAATCCATGATTTTTCTTTTTATGATCTGCCATAGTGGTGCAGACACTGGCACACAACTCGACAGCCACTCTCTCCGTCATCAAGGACTACCTCATCAACAAGCTGCAGAGGGAGAGCCAGCAGATTGAGGACGATGAACGCAAAATCCGTCAGTACCGCGAAGAAACTGCCCACCTCCGCTCTGAGATCCAGGAGCTCAAAATGAGGTGGGTTGTATGAAAGGAGGATTTTCCATGAAATTGACTTAACCACCAGTTGTATTAGTTTTTTTTAATGTAGTTCTGTCATATTCATTTTTGATGTAATGTTGCTTCTGTCAGTTATAGGCACTGCAGCCCTTTGGAAGAGGGCTAGCAAACAGTTTGACCTGATGTGACCTGCAGAAGTCCCATTATGAATAAAATTACTTTTTTGTATGAATTTAAACCTTTTGCCCAATATTTCCACGCACAGTGCCAAGATATTCCAGAAGACCAAGTGTAACATGTGCAACAGCCCCCTGGAGTTGCCATCTGTTCATTTCCTGTGCAGCCACTCCTTCCACCAACACTGCTTCGAAAGCTATGCTGAGAGTGAGGCTGAGTGCCCAACTTGCACTCCAGAGAACCGCAAAGTCATGGACATGCTGCGTGCACAGGACCAGAAACGGGACCTGCATGACCACTTCAACAGACAGGTAACAGTGCTTGAGCTTTAATGAGAAGGAAGCAATAGAAGTTATGTATATGTATCGGTGATGGAAATGTCATCGATACCAATAACACTATAGTTTAATAAAATGTTCAGTAGTTTCATGTGTATTCATTAAATGCAGAGCACATAAACACATAATGAATACACCCTGGCTCATAAACAGCCTGTCATGTCACTTCATAATGCAGTCCTTCCAGAAAAACGCTGAGTTTTTTTGTGATTGTTGCGGGCAAAAAACCTTGATTATGCGGCACGTTTTCAAAAAAAATGCGATGGAATACGCGGGATATTTGTGCAATTTTATGAGATGAAATTGCGGGAATTTGCAAAAATTGCGGGAACTTGCAAAAACTGCAGTTTTGATGAATAAGAAAAAAAAAAGATTCCCCCACTCTTACACTCTTCTCACTACTACCTTAATGTAAATAGTCATTTCTAATGACTTCCTATGATATGCAAGCATACTACATCACAGAAGGTGCTGGGAATAATTAAGTTCTCATCTCATCATTTTATTTCAGACCTTCAAAAACACAAGGCTAAAACTTACAAAACGTTGCTGAGACAAACAAGTTCCTACCCTACCCCGAGTGTTTGGCGGTGGCAAAGTGGTTGTCCAGCGTGGACTTCTGCCTGTGGTCCAACACGCAGTTGCACAGAGTGCAAAATAATTTGCCTCCACTGTCATGTAACACACCGGGATAATCCTTTGCTCTGTCTTTTGCGCTTATTTTTGTTGGCAAGTGAGACTTGCGGTCCTCATGATGTTTTCTTCGCGGGGTATGGCACTTTCCGATGATGTCACTTCATAACGTTCCCAAGGCAACAGGAGGAAAATGGCTGCTCTTGTCTGAAGTAAACACAGCATTTTTCAACTTTCTGCAAAAATATATGTGACTTTTTCTTCCCCAAAAATGTGGGGATTATGAAATCAGGCAAGCCCCGCATATTTCGCGCATTTTGCCCGGAAATCTGCGATTTATGGGGCAAAAGTGCGGCATCTTTGAAAAAATGCGGCCCCCGCATCAATGTGCGGACTTCGGCTGATTATGCGTTGAATTATGCGATCGCATAATCGCGTTTTTCTGCAGGGACTGATAAAGGAGCATGCTACTAGCGACACGTGAGCAGCATTTAACAGATCACTAATGGGGTCACTCATCCTCTAGAGCTGCTCTTCGCTGCAGGACTGTCTCTGGCCTCATTAGGGAGAGTAGACAGGCCGGCTGTCTGCAAGGCCCCGTCACTACTCTGCCACCTGGCCTGTTTGCTCTACCTAAGAGCCCAGAGACACTGTACTTGCAACAGCCAAAGTGGTTGGTGGGATCATAAGGGCAACAATGACTCACTTATATAAATTAGCCAGCCAGTATTGGAGCTTATACCCCAGACACTTCACTGCTTGCTGGCTAATTTATATAAGCCCTTCAAAAATCTGCTGACGGAGAATAAATTGTGAATAAAAAAGGACAGGTTAACTAGCTTGTTGTATTTTTATTTACTTGTATAATTTATTTTTGATATAATAAAGCAAAATATAGGACAGGTAGACAAATGAGCAATAATAAACAATATGAAACTTCACCATTGTGATGAACTTTTCAGCCATATCGCCCCGGCCTATGTTGAATCATTCAGTTTCTTTCATTCATTGTGATTTTTCATCATCTGTTTTAATCCAATCGATAGTCTGCTTTATGTACCTCCATGGATGTAATTAGCCCATACTGTATTCTTTACCGCTTGTCTTTTGTACATGTCACATCCTTAATTCCACAGGTATGTTGGTAAATGCAAGTTCCTGTGTTTTTTCTATGAATTTCAGTTACGCAGTTCGAATGATGGCTTCTCTGTCGTGGCTGACTATTTTGGTCGAGGAGTGTTTAACAAACTGACTCTGGTCACCGACCTGCCTGGCAGCAAAACTGTTGGAAATCTAGAAGTTAACCTGCAGAGAGACCTTCTAATCCACACCAAGAGAAACTGCTAGAAGCCTCAGCTTGTGATTTTGGTTTGAATCCTACCTGAGCAGAAACTTTGTGATCAGCTTTACATCGGCCCTGGCTCTCAACCACATGCTTTGTTACAGGGGTGCCACTTTATTTAACAGCAAATGCAACGTCATGCTTTTAGCAACTGTGACCATCATGTTCATATTCAAGGACACAATTCGATGGGAACTATATAAATGCACTTAAGCTTAACACATATAATACTTTGTACTAAAATCTTGCTGAGTTACACCTTGGAAATTTTGCTTCAGTGTGTTTGCTTGTACTCATGATGCGAACTTGCACACATAATTGAACTGTCTGTCATTAATCAAAGTAGTTTATGTCTGTCACTCCAACTTGAGGATTGAAATTATTAATAAAGTCTGAAAGTGCATTTTCTTGATGTAGAATTGTCTGTGGACTTGATGGGTTTGCCTTTTGTGTCTTCTGCCAGTGGGGCCCTTTAAAAATACACTTAACTTTTCATATGATTACATCATATATTGCATTACTATATGATTATCATATCAAATCATACAGCATTACATGGTGTCTGTTTTTGAAATATAACATTCAGTATATGCATTTTAATGGAGTGTTATTTACACAGGGTGCAATACACCAATCAGCCACTGACATGTGAAGTGATTAATGATATTCTTGTTTCAATGGAATGTTCTGCTGGGAAATCTTGGGCCCTGACGTCATGTAGATGCCACCTGACACAGCACTCACCAAAACATTGTCACAGACCAAGCACACCCCCTCATTGCAACAGCACTCCCCGATGGAAGTGACTCCCTGAGTATGACAGTGCGCCCTGCCACACTACAGAAAATGCTCAGGAATGGCTAGGGATCCTTGGTAAAGAGCTCTGGGCTCTAGTCTCCAAATTTGTCTAATGCCAATCCAAATTGAGCTTCTATAGTTCATTCCAAAATAAGCCTGATGTATGGAGACCCCATTGTGGATCAGACTGGTTATGACCTGGTGAGGCATGGAAACAGGACCTCTGGTGTCTGGGACCACCATGGCAGATCATTGTGCCCTTTGGGGTGCAAGTGGGGCAATCATGTGACTTGTTCCATGACTTCCTACTGATCCTTGATTTGACTGGAATCTTGGGAAATTGCAGTCAGAGTCGACGTATTCATCTCGTTGTTACACTCCTTTGGTCATCCCTGAGCAGTTTTTGCAGTGAGGCAGGACCCTTTGTCCATCTAGGGGGCATTACCATCGAGGAGTGCCTTTGCCAATGGGGGATGTACTTGGTCTTCGACAATGTTTGTCTGGTTGGTGCGTATCAAGTGGCAACCACATGAATGCCA
This sequence comes from Diplodus puntazzo, assembly GCA_963678695.2. Classification (NCBI taxonomy): domain Eukaryota; kingdom Metazoa; phylum Chordata; class Actinopteri; order Spariformes; family Sparidae; genus Diplodus; species Diplodus puntazzo. Next base: position 19,792,482 of record OZ023167.1, on the reverse strand, counting down.
GGACCCAAGGTTTCTGGGGAGAATGTTGCATTGGAACTAGGGATGTCCCGATCCGAACATGTGATCGGAAATCAGGCCGAAAACAAATGCCTTTGTGTTCAGAACCCTATTCACATTATTCTTTTTTACAGTAATACTATACTTAATATTAATAATATGACTTTTTGAAAGGAGAAACTAACAGAATCTAAATGAATCTGAATTAAATGAAAAGCTTCATGGATATGACTGACCCATAATCAGTCATATCCATTGCAGAAAGTCATATATGAAGTACAGTTTTGCTGCATATAACATGCTAACATTTTGAAACGTTAAAGTTTTAAAGCTGAACAATACTAATTTTACATATATTTAGAACTTAAAAGATATTTCTATTTTTCAGCATTTTTTTCACCTCTTAGTAATGCAGACATAGATGCAAAAGTCAGGAGAGGTGCTTTATACCGAAAATCACAGCCGGCCCTAGGCATGGTGAATGCTAGGGCACCGTCATCCACGGAGGGCGCCGCAGGGTCGGGAGAGGCAAGTTGACCCCAAGACCGAGAGAGAGATTTATTGGCAATAAATCTCTCTCTCGGTCTTGGGGTCAGCTAGCGAATCTTCAGGGCCTTCAAGGTATTCAGAGAAGGCCCTAAAATCCTCAGATGAAAAAGAAACGTATCTTATTAATTTTATAAATAAAATAAAATTACGTTGACTTGTTTCTGTAGTTTTCTGTCCATACACTGCGCATTTGAGTGGTTTTCTGTTGGAAAAAAATTCAACCAATCAGATATTTTTCTACGGTGTCTCTGGGCAGAATATCCTTCATCCAGAGTATTCTGTTTCCCTAATAGAAGGCCCTGACCATTAAACATGATGGCCCTCATTTATCAATCTTGCGTGAAAACGGGTGCAGATCTGTGCGCAGAATTGGTCTTACGACAGGACACACGTGTGATTTATGAAACATTCGTATCTGAGCAATTCCAGCGTACAAATGATCGGGTCTTGATAAATGCGGCGGCTGAATTTGATCGGCATTAACATGTTGCGCCCTGAAATATTCCTGGTGCGGAGGCCTCGCCCACTGAGGTCAAACATTGAGGGAAGAGGCACTGGCAAGAAGAGAAACTTTTCCGAGATGGAGATCGGCATCCTGGCAGCGCCGGCACATCAAAGGCTCCGTTCACTAATGCAATGTTGTGCAAAACTGAACAGGCCAAAATAATATGGCACGCTTTCTCTGGGGTATACAGCAGAGTTTCCCCTGCTGGTCCGAGACGGAGCCACCTGCCCTTCAGCAACCCGAAGCAGCTCCACTGTGACCCATGTGCGTGTGTGCGCACTATTGAATCTGCGTCCCTGCTCTGTAGCAGGTTTGTCAGTGGGATTATTAGGTATTCCATTAATTAGTTGTCATATTAGGCTATTTACATATTTTATTTTACAAAAAAGTGGTATCAGTAAAAACGTAAAAAATAATCCGTTTTGATCTGTTCTTAATATGTGACTGCTTATGCTTAATGACAGCTGAGGTTTGTTTAATAAGTATTTTCAGTGTCAGCCAGATTTTGCTGTGCTGCACCGCAAATCCACACACTCAGATTTGCGTACACGAGCTCAGACCTGACGTGAGATCTGGTCGTATCTTCCGCTCACGTCCAAATTGATAAATGCCGAAGTTTGCGTCGAAATGGTCGTACGCACGGTTTTCTGCCGTACGTTCGTTTGATAAATGAGGGCCAATGAGAGTACATTTGGATTGACAATTTGATCAACCAGTCGTATTTGGATTTGTAGCCAGTGGGCGTATTCTTTAAGACTTTCTACAGCTCCAGGGTATTCTAGAAGGCCCGCTAGCTCACTCACCCGAGACCTAGCTCAATCACCCGAGACCTAGCTTAACTGGCGAGTTGTGATTGATAGCTGATGTTGAAAATGGCAGGTGAAGCTGATATCAGGGCTCTCAAGTGTCACGCATTGAGCGTGACAGTCACTCTTTTGGGTCTTTTGTCACGCACTCCCGCCACACATTGTATTTCTCACGCTGAAAAAAAAAAAAAATATATATATATATATATCTAGCGTGCCGCTCTCGCTACGGAACCGGCAGGAATTGAGCACGTCTCCCATTAGAGCGCCTGTGTCAGTACTGTCATCACACCGTGTCCTAACTGGAAGCGATGCGAGCGAGCGTCCGACAATCGCGTCACATCTGACGCTCTCTATCCACACTAAATGCGTTGACTGTGCGTCTTTTGCCCTGGAAACACATCAGCTGTCCGCTCGACATCCGATTGGAGAGAGACCTGACTACCCGGTTAAAAGATGGACGAGTACTTGCTTCCTACATTTGTACTTTTTAAACAGAAAACTAGCTTTATATTGTGTGATTTAGATGTTTCTTGACATATAATATAGGCAACAGCAAGTTAGTTGCTATTAGAGAGCGTCATTCACGTCAGTTAACTGATGTGAATTAACGTTACAGTGTGGCCAACGGGTCTCAACTGTTGGCCACACTGTAACCGATAGATATCTGTGTGTAATTAGGGCACAGACAATAATAATAACAATAATAACAACACAACTTTGAACATTATCACAATTAAGTTATCAATCTGTGATGTAAATAACAAAATGCAAAGATTAAAGATTTTCTAAAAGTGTATTTGAATTGAGAATAGTTTTTATATAAATTACACAAAAGGAAAAGAAAATATGATTTGTTTGACCTATTTCGGCCATAAACAGTCATATTGACCGCACATCGTTTCGCGGGATTTCATTCATTGTCTCTCTTGTCTTTAACTTTGTTAGCGATCTCCAGCTGTGCATCTTTGTGAATTTACTTGCGAGTTAATTATTGTAGTTGCGGTTGGCACCTTGGGCAAACAAAAACGGGAGTTTCCTCCTCGAAACAGCAAGTGGAGCTGTTCAAGTGCTGAAGTGATGCGACTCTGACTGTGTATCGGGGAAAGCCGAGGAAGAATGTCTGCATCCTGAGCACCTGCACACAGGTGTGGGCACCTTTAGTGGGGTGAAGGCAAAACCAGAGTCTGTGATGTAATACAACAACACAAAGAGCGGCGAGGATGTCCCAGACCAGATTCCGTCAAAGGCGGAAAGATGGCCGGCAGCGGTCTTCTATAACATCCTCGACCTGGCTGGGATCAATGCCCGCATCTTATTAAAGGGGCACCAGCAGCAGGAGAGCCAGGAGGAAAGTCCTGCAGCAGCAGCAGACACGGACACGGAGGCAGTGCCGGTCCAAAGAGCTGCAAACAGAACCAAACTCGGACACTTGACATGCCACAAGCCCGTGTGTGGTGACTGAGCGAGGAGAGCGGAGGTAGCTGCGGAGACTGCCACCTTATTGACATTTTTGTAGTGAAATCAGGAGGTGTCGTACAGGTAGCTCCTAGTTTCTACCAACTGAATCAGCTGCTCCTCGTCCATGGTGCTGTCAACGCGAGCGACAGAAATAGAAACCGGGCGTCGGGCTATACACGGCGCGTTGAGTCGCGCTGCATCGCTCGCAGTTGTTTCTGATTGGCTATGATGTAGCCAATCAGAAACAGAATCACTACTGTATCTGGGTAAATCTGAACGCAACAACCAATGAAAAAAGCACTTCTGCTACAACCGGCGGCATTCCCTGGAAGTTTTCCTTTGGAAATTACAACTGGATCATGAGCTAGGAGCATCACAGAGACCACTGGAGTATGCGAACAGAGTAAGTCATAAATACTCACACACATCAGCGAACCATCTTAGGTTGTTTGAATGACGGTAGTCAATAAATAAAAATGGTTTCACTGTGACAGACAGCGGGTTGGTCCATGTACGGTCCGTGTACGTTACGGCCATCCGATTTTCGTTCTTAACCCTGTAAGACCCAAATATAGAAAAACCTAAAAAAAAAAATGTTTTGACCCTTCAGGTGTTGTTGTAGGAGGCCTCTGATGCATAAATGAAAGAGTTTTTATAAAAAAAATGTTTATGTACGTTTTTAGAAAAATGTTGTAATATTGCAACGTTGGGCTTAGGTGGGAGCAGAATTTCTGTATATGTACTCATGTTCACTGAACAACAATTCAGAACAGTTAAGGGTTCATTTGCAGGGTTGATTGCTTACTTAGCCCCATAAAGGTCTATAACAATAATAATCACATATTAGTCATATTTTTATGAAGAAAAAATAAAATAAAAATAAAAAGCTTTTTCTAGCAACTTCTTCATTCCTTTTTTTCTTTTCATGGCTGATTTTCATTCATAGTGAAAGTCCTAAAAACAAAACTGTTCTCTGTAAAGCAAAGGTGAACATCACACTTGCTGCATTGTGTGTTACTGTATCCTTTAATACAGTGTCTGCAGCTTCTCCCTGTCTTCAATAGGAAATGTGCAACTAGGTCCTTGCGTACATCCAATGGGAGGTGTACACTTCTCTTGGATGGTCTCTTCTGAGGAGTCAGAGAGCTTCCTGATCCTGGTCGTCCTCTCTTTGGCGTTTAGAGCTCCATGTTAATCAGGATGAGAGAGGATGCTCGCTATGCCCGAAACCGTCTTCTGTTCATTGTCTCTGTGATAGACATCTTGAGAGAGGATGATGGTGTGCCAGAAGATGTACATGTACCAGTGATGGGATGTGATGGGGGACCTCTATTGGGCTGTAAATGAGTCCAACAAATCCACAACTCCCACATACTTGTTGTAGGCACCAACAATGTAAGGCCTCTCAACTTCAGTGTAGGTTTGGCTGGCTTTGTCCCAGCATTGAATCTTCTGCACAGGTTCAGGTCCAGCAAAGGATGACAAAAGTGTGATGACTCCTGTTGTCAGACAATTTGATAGCACAGATGATGTGATTTCCCTCCACTCTGACATCATCGCTTCCTCTCCCCTTTTTCTTCAAGCTCTTCTCGTCTTCAAGGTCACAGTTGGGCAGGTGCACCTGCCTGGCTGTTTCCATGTAATGAATTCCCAAATATTTTCCAGGTAGACAATACTGACTGCTTATTGTAAGTTGCTTTGGACAAAAGCATCTGTTGAATGCCCTAAATGTAAATGTAAATGGCTCTACTTATCATGCTAAAAGAAATGTGCATCCCAATCACCAGCCATTTAGTCACACAATACTGCCTTGACATGACAATACCGCTTGTAATGCTCTCTAATTATCATACTAAAAGCGAAACATGTACTCCCCCACTTACATCCACACCAAACATTCAGGAACATTTTCACCTTTCCCAGAACTGAATTGTCTGTTGATATCCTCTTTGTGGACAAAGTCGTGGAATTTTAGGTCAGTCTGATCAAATTAACTACATTTTTTAGAGATAAAACTTTTAAATCAGTCAAATTTGACCAGAACACAACACAAGGGTAGTATGTATACTTTCCATGTATAAAAAAACACTCTGTTTCAGGCAGTGGTGTAGTGGAGGGAATACAACCTGTTTGCTCCCACTGCAACAAGCCTGCTATTTTGACTACCACAATCACCAAACGTTGTAATATTACAACAAATATATAACAAGCTTTAAATGAAATTTGATGAATCTATTCTACAAAAACTACATATGTACATGTTCTAGACATTGTAATAACAACAAAAAAAAATATAATAGACATTTTACTCACTTGAATCTGATGAATTTAGTCCAATGAAACAAAGCAATGTTGTCCGAAGGAAACCATGAGAGGTTGTGTGAGTTAATGGCCATGAGGCGGGACTTATAAACAAATGTACTATCCAATAGCATCGTGAGACTGAACAATAGGACCCAATGACTATGTAAATGTGGTAAAAAACAAGATAAAATAAAACAGACTGTTTCTTTAGGATGGCTAAAGGTAACGTTGTAATATTACAACAGTGGGTCTTAGAGGGTTAAGTCGACAAGCGGAAAACGGATAATGAATTGTTTCCCGTTTTTCGCTTCAAAATAAAAGAACGAAAAACGGAAAATGACTCGTATCCCATTATTCGTTTTAAAATCGGAAAACGAAAAACGGAAAACGACTCGTTAACTGATATTAGAAACTGTGTTCGTCAATGGGAACCGGGGATGAAATGACAGTGCCATTTTTCATTCCAGATTTTGCGGTACGTCTTTTTTAATGACCCGGAAGGCGTCGTGTTATGCCGCGAAAACACTTGATCTGATCCGTAGGCCGATTTCAGTGTCATGTCTTTATCTGAATATTCAGAGTTGATAACAGCCAGGAGGTCAAGTGGGATGTCTTGTGGCGATATAGCCGCAGCACTGAGTGACCACTTTGGTCTCCTGCGAGGGTTTTCGTGGCAGAGGCTCATGGGTAATTTAGCCTTCCCTGTCCGAGGAAGTGAAAAAGAAGTGAAAATGCCATTCAATATCCTGCATATAGATTTTGATTATTGGCCATATGTCGTAACCATCCAAAGTAGACTGGCCATGAGTTGTCAGATTGTCAAACGGCGATATATGACCCTTTAGAAGTCACAAGTCCGTATGATATCAATCTTGTTTTGAGGAAAAACACGTTTTATTCGCGATGTCATGGAGAAGTACTACACTACCCACAATCCCATAGTGTAACAATGATGTCTCTGATTGGTGGCGCTCGCTGTTACCATGGAAACGTTTACCAAACCCGTGAATTTCATGTTAGCTAGTTACTGCTATCACTGAACTCTACGATCGTTTACCACAGAGCGACCATGATTTCACTTTCTGACCTACTGCGTTTATTGAGTGATGAGGAGAAGAGTTTATTAAGGGTTCACCCAAACATGAAATTTGCGGGTTCAGCAGACATTTATATGGTAACGGCGTCCCTCTTTAGACGCCGCGGCGATCACTTGATCTGAACGTCAAATATCGCCGCGGAGGGGATTGCATTGAAATCAATTGAGATTCCCCTGCGTCGAAATAAGGCGCTGAGGGGCACCTTGGGCGTCAGTGCACAACGCGAAAGGGCCCTTGACCAAGCGTCCGTTTATGACGCGTCGGGAGTGAGACTGCGTCCCCACAATACATCCCACTTGACCTCCTGGCTGTTATCAACTCTGAATATTCAGATAAAGACATGACATTGAAATCGGCCTACGGATCAGATCAAGTGTTTTCGCGACAATGGCGCCTTCCGGTTCAGTAAAAAAGACGTACGGCAAAATCTGGAATGAAAAATGGCACTGCTATTTCATCCCCGATTCCCATTTATGAACACAGTTTCTAATATCAGTTAACGAGTTGTTTTCCGTTTTTTGTTTTCCGATTTTAAAACGAATAACGGGATACGAGTCATTTTCCGTTTTTCGTTCTTTTATTTTGAAGCGAAAAACGGGAAACGACTCATTATCCGTTTTCCGCTTATCGACTTAAAAACGAAAGTCGGATGGCCGCAACGTACACGGACCGGACCGTGTTAATATGAGTCGTTTCCCATTTTTCGCTTCAAAATAAAAGAACGAAAAACGGAAAATGACTCGTATCCTGTTCTTCGTTTAAAAATCGGGAAACGAAAAACGGAAAAACGACTCGTTAACTGATATTAAATACTGTGTTCCTGAATGGGAATCGGGGATGAAACGGGTCCGTGTATGTTTTGGTCATTCGATTTCCCTGTCAGAAACGGGTATTGAAAAACAAAAAACGAGTGGTTATTTGATTTTCGTTTTAAAATACCAAAATTAAAATTGAAATACAAGGCAATTTTCTTTTTCATGGTCAAAAGGGGTTGAGCGAAATTTAAAAAAATGATTCGATTTTCATTTTCTATTTCATATAACAAAAAATAAAATCACTCGAAAACAGAAACGGGAAAAAGGCCTGTTTTTTCATATTCTGAGCCGGATGTTGTCATTTACAGGACGGTGCTGTGCAGAACAAACAGTAGGCTACGGCGGGGTAATCTACCGTGACACATGGACATGAACTGCGGTCAAGCCGGCCGTCACGCTCCGTGGTCAAATCAGCCGCACTTAAATTTCCAGTATACAAGTATTCTCAGCAGTATGGTAAATGCGGAGAAACAGCGTATTTACTGTCGGTTTTCAAAATAAAGGTATTATGAACAGTAAGCTATTATCCGAACCTACATTTAAAATTCAACATGTTACATTAAAGTGTTTCATGCACCCATGATGAATAAAGAAACACTTAATATCAAGAATCTTTACTGCACCAGTGTGGAGGAATGCCAAAATAATAGTCCCATATTTAGGTGCTGTAAAACCACATTGCTCAATTAGTGCACACTAGTGCAGTAAAAATGCTTGATATCAAGTACAGTTGTAGTCTCAGATGTGTAGAAGTGGGCGCGTCGTTAGACCTGGGCATTCGGGTCTACAGCCCCGGATATTTTGGGAATAGCCCAGGCTCTCTGTGCCTTGAAAAAAAAATCAAATATAATTGCCTAATGGTGAAAGGTTTTTATGTGGTTGCATGTCGAACGGCCAGCAGCCACAAATGCGACATTGTCGCCAGCGCAAATTGCGCAGAAGCTGGCCTGGCTTTCCTCATGGCATATATGGGCAGAGTCAGAATAATTTGTTGCAAATTCAACATCAGTGTTATTCTTCCCCCCTACTGTTTAGTGCCATTGCAGCGTTTATAGCAGGGATGGAAATTAAACCCGGCACTCGCCAAAATGCGGGTGAATTTGTGTGCTGGGGAGTTAATTGAATCAGTTTACCAGGTTAATTCCAGTCAGATCTGAGCCAATTAATCTCAATGATCGATAACTTGGTTAAGGTATAACAGCACGCTTTCCACGACCTTAGAGTTAGATCGGGTCAAATTATATGTTTCTGATTGGACCAAAGTGTCAGTTGGACTTCAGAGGGGCCAGAATTCAACATTAAGTTCAACACTAGAATGGCCGTAAGCGGTCATTTGGACCGCGTGATTTAAACCCTATAATGTCTCATGTAAATACCCAACTGAGTGATGAATGCATTCATTGCGTCATGATATTTTTTTTAAAAAACAAAATAACACCAAAGTGTTTTAACAAGTTTAATTATATATTTATCGATATCATAGTTAACCGTAATTATTGCTATGTACACAAGATTTTAATAGAGAAAACTCAGAACAAGAACATTAACAATTAAAAGTAACTTATTTGATTATGAAGCATTTTATTGTAACACGTAATATATAATAAAGTAAATAATAATAATCGAAAAAGCTGGAAACGAACTGATCTAAAAACAAATAAAAACAGCAGTTTCGATCACTTTGAGCACTCCTTGAATAAGATGCGGGCATTGATCCCAGCCAGGTCGAGGATGTTATAGAAGACCACTGGCCATCTTCGCTGACACAGACACGGAGGCAGTGCCGGTCCAAAAGAGCTGCAAACGGAACCAAACATCGGACCCTTGAAATGCCACAAGCCTGTGTGTGGTGACTGTGTGAGGAGAGCGGAGGTAATCTGTAGACTGTGACCAGTGATCACAACGGCTCTTTGTTTTAGATCAGCTCGTTTCCAGCTTTTTCGATTATTATTATTGTTTTATTATATATTAAGTGTTAAAATGTTTCATATTCAAATAAGTCATTTTGGGGTTATTTCATTTTTTAGTTTTTTTCTAAAAATATCATGACATAATGAATGCATTCATCACTCAGTTGGGTATTTACATGACAGATGACAGAGTTTAAATCTAGCGGTCCAAATGGCCGCTTACGGCCGTTCTAGCAGTGTTGACTTCTGGCCCTTCTGAAGTCCAACTGACACTTTGGTCATGGGGGGATCTGTTGTGTGACAGCGGAGAGTCAGCAGCTGGATTTTGCACCCACGGTCAGTAGTATTAGGTGGATATGCAAACAAATAAACAACAACCCCAACCATTCATTGCATTATTACATTTGTGGGAAGTTATTACGATAAAGATGTTCACGTCCCCACAAATAAATCATTGCAAATGTAATAGTTATTACATGTGTAGGAAATAGCATGTTACGTTTGTAGTAGGCAGCGGCTCTTACGTTTGTGGAAAATGTATTACATTGTTGGGTTTATCACATTAAATGCTGCAGATTTTTATTACGTTTGTGGGTTTAATGTAACATGTTGCATTTTAAATGTAGGTTCGGATAATAGCTTACTGTTCATAATACCTTTATTTTGAAAACTGAAAGTAAATACTGTTTCTCCGCATTTACCGTACTGTTGAGAGTAGGCTACACTCGAAATTTAAGTGCGGCTGATTTGACCACGGAGCGTGACGGCCAGCTTGACCGCAGTTCATGTCTATGTGTCACGGTCGTAGCCTGTCCTGCACAGCACCGTCCTGTAAATGACAACATCCGGTCTCAGAATATGAAAAAACAGGCCTTTTTTCCGTTTCTGTTTTCGAGTGATTTTATTTTTTGTTATATGAAATAGAAAATGAAAATCGAATCATTTTTTAAATTTCGCTCAACCCCTTTTGACCATGAAAAAGAAAATCGCCTTGTATTTCAACTTTAATTTTGGTATTTTAAAACGAAAATCAAATAACCACTCGTTTTTTGTTTTTTAATACCCGTTTCTGACAGGGAAATCGAATGACCAAAACATACACGGACCGAAATGATAGTGCCATTTTTCATTCCAGATTTTGCGGTACGTCTTTTTTACTGAACCGGAAGGCGCCATGTGATCCGTAGGCCGCTTTCAATGTCATGTCTTTGTCTGAATATTCAGAGTTTATAACAGCCAGGAGGTCAAGTCTTCAATAAAGATGTTCTACTTGGTTTAATTGTCTGTGCCTAGTGTACTTCTGTAAGCCTGAGCAGTTATTGCTCAGGCAGCAGCCACACGGATGATTATATGAATAATATGAAAGACCCCCATTCCTATAACCCAGTGGTTCTCTACTGGTGGGGCCCGCCCCCCTGGGGGGGGCGTGGACACTCTCCCGGGGGGGTGCGAGTAGGCTTCAGGATAGGAGGAAAAAAAAAAAATCATGAAAATTCCCCCCATGTCACAATGCAAATGGTTGGACTATTATAACACACAAACAAATCATCCTTCTGGCGACTTTTTTTTTGTTGTCAAAAGCAACTAGCGACAAATCTAGTGACTTTTACTGGTGTTATTGGAGACTTTTGTGGTGTTTGTTTTCAAGACGACCGTTTAATGGAAAGATCGATGGACATTGTTAAAAAAGGCCGCCCAACACCCGAACACCTCAAGCTCAATCAACCTGCAAAAGTGGGCTAACTTATGTGCGCCACTTTCAGGCAGCTGGGAACGATACACTTGGTTTACAGGCTCGGTGAGTGGAACTGATTTTTTATTGCTGGTTTTGCTAGTTTTGCATCTCCTTGAACTGGTTGCATTTTGTTTCCACACATGATTGTTCATAAAGTATGAAAGGGGGGGGGGTTACAGAAGGCCCAGTTCTAATAGGCACGGTTCGCCACTGATTGATACTGTAGAGGAATCACAGTGTCCAAAAGACTGAAACCATCCAGCACCCAGTGAAGGAAAAAAAAGACTGAGGCTGTAAGAGCTGATTTCTGGTCAGCAGACGTTTGGTCATGGAGGTCTGATAGGTGAGCCATGAGAGATGAGCAGCTGCATTTGCTGCTGCTGCTGCTGGTCGTTACTGAAACAGCAGTGATGGTCACAGTGACGTCAACTGCTGGATAAAAACGCTGAAAACTGTCTATTGAGAGGTAATTTAATGTTCAGTGAAGTCGTAGTTCCCTCTGAATGTGTTGGAAAACTTTTATTTAGCACTAAGTAGCAGCTAAAAGACGAACTACACTGCGCTAGCTAGCTTAGCAGCCTGCAAACCAAGTGAAGCATTGGACTGAGCATTGGAGTAAGGACTGAACACTGAGGGTGTTTTTTACAGATGTGTGTGTTCAATAGAGCTAATGTTATATTTTTGACCAGCCAGTGTGTGACATATAGTGTGACAGTCTAGATGCAAGTAGCTATAACACAAGAACAAGATGTGATTTATTTATTTGCTCTGTGATTTAAGGGCTGTTTAAAGACTTTTTGCTCTTGGAGATAAAGCACTTTTTGTTTAGATCAATTGGCTTATCTTCACAGTTCACATATTTTTAGACGTTTAAATAGGCAGAGGCAGAGCAAATTGCATTCAAATGCCACAAATGCTTGAGATGCAATATGTGTTAATTGTGTTATTAAAAGTGATCGTAGATGTCGGTAACATTAGTTAGGTGAAAATAAACCTTTGTAGATACTATAGATAAACATAATTAGGCACATTGTTGACACCTCCTTTCTTTTTGACATTTTAATGGAGTCAAAGCTGTTATTTAAAGGGTTCCAGAGCCCCACCAACACCTGTATTTTACACACTGATTCTAACCCAATTTGACAATGATCCTGCTTGATGTTTGTAGTTATAGCTATTACTTCAAAGTGAATTGACTGACTGATTGATTGAGTGACTGAATTACATTTTCCTCAGGGTTATTAAGAGAATAGCTATGAAGAGAAGCAGAGATATTCAGAGCTTCTTCTTCTTCAAAAAGGCAGAAGTCGGGGCGCCGTTTAGCTCAGTGGGTAGAGCGACTCTACCCACAGTCGAGTTGTTTCAGAGCTGGGCATACCTTACATCACATCACAAGCAGCTCACATCGACGGCCTTTCTGTGACGCAAACAGGTTAATCACCATGTCATTAAAGTCTGCTGATTTTTGGATGAAGTCCCGCTCAATGGACAGCATAGCCAGTGCGTTTAGCCTGTCCTGTCCCATTGTACTTCTAAGAAAGATTTATCCTCTTCAGTATCCTGTATCCTGTCTTCCCAGAACAGTGATTCTTTGATGTAACAGATGGGACAGCAAATGTCATCTTATCTAAACTTGTATATCTTCCCATGTGGGGGATTTGCCCCCACCTGTGGCTCTTGTGACACCTCAAGCAATGTGACATTCTCCCTTCCTCCTCCTGTCCACCACTAACAGGAAGACTATGTAATTTCTCACATTCCTCTTGCCACACACTTTATCCAGGACTATAGTTCTCTTGGGGGACTTGGAGAAAAACGTTGCAAAAGCTGAGACGTTGGCAAAAAATATGCTGACGGGTGTGTGAGATGAACAGGCCTGTATCATGATGAGGTTTAACTGACGGGCATAGCAGTGCACAAAGTGTGTGTGCGGAAACGTTTCCTTTAACCTGGCCTGCAGGCCGGATGATGCACCGCTCATTACACCTGCCCCGTCATATGTCTGTGCGATCAGTTTGTTCTCCAACTTATATGTCTGCAGCTTCACCAGCAGCAGTGTTTCGAGTCCCGTCGCAGTTCTGTCCACTAACGGGGAGCAAGTGAGGAATCTTTCCACCACCATGGAGGCTTCAGTGATGTACCTGAGCAAAATCATGCACTGGCTTACACAGGCCACATCTATGGATCTAGAACAGTCTCAATACTAGAACAATTGCATTTCCTGCGAAAATACAGTGTGAATGCTAACGACTGAAGCAAGTTCTGCTGAATGTACTGCCGAAAAGCTGAAAAAGTTGAAGGCTGAAGGTTGAACATATGGAGAGCTGAACATCTTCTGTAGCTGAACATGAAGCTGAATGTATAAAGAAGCTGAAAAGGCAGAAAGATTAATATTTTTAAAAGATGAAAAGACAGAAAAGCTGAAGAGGGCTGAAAGAGTTGAAAAAGTTGAACATTTTGATAGCTGAACATGAAGCGGAATGTTTGAAGGAGTTGAAAAGGTAGAAAGATGAATATCTGAAAAGGCTAAAAAGTCGTAGAGTAAGAGGTCAGAAAGAGCTTAAAAAGGTGAAAAAACACTGAAAAGGTGGAAAGTTCCTCGCTGCGATTCATATGTTAATTGGTGCTGTTCACACCTCCGCGAGCTCAACACACGTCATGGTTTGTGTCGTATATGTATATATATATAGCAGCTCCAATTAGGGCTGTCAAATGATTAATTTTTTTAATCGCGATTAATCGCATTTTGTCCATAGTTAACTCGCGATTAATCGCAAATTAATCGCAAATTTCTGGCACATTTTTTTCTGTTCTAAATATATCTTAATGTATTTTTTTCAGTTCTTAATACTTTTAAGAAACTTCTCTTCTCCCAGAAGTTCACTTATGTACCTGTAATACAAGTGAAAGAGTACTTCAGTTAGGAACCTGATTCTGTCTGTCTGTCTGTCTGTCTGTCTCTCTCTCTCTCTCTCACACACACACACACACACACATATATACACATATACATATACACACGCGTGTGTATATATATACATACATACACACGTGTGTGTGTATATATATGTACACATATACGTATTAACAGTAACTGCACTCCAACACTGATGTAAACTTTAACAAACATAAAGTGTGACACAATAAACCCTATTACTTATAAAGAAGATAGAAAACTAATAGCATTTTTACTGACATACAAGCAGGAAAACACAGCCAACCAGTGGCTTATCCAGGACATTTTTACTGGGGTGGCCAAGATGGGACACAAAGCTAGTGTGGGGTGGCCATGGCATAGCGAAGTTTAATGCCACGTATGCAGCCGACCGCGGTTGAGATTTAAAGAATAGATTGTTTATGTTTACGTATGGTGTTTGCTGTGTATTAACAAATAAATAGCATACACTTTGGGCAAAATTGAACCATCCTTTTCAAATTAAATCATGTATGAGAGTACATGACGACTTCAGATAACTGTTCATGAATGACACATCTGGACAAAACAGAACTTGACATACCATGCTTAGCAGGTGGAGCTCCAGACACTCCTGGATCACACTCATCTCTCACTATCTCCTGATCCTCTGGGTGTGGCTAGTCAGATGTGGGAATACACAGGTTCTGACACACATACACACACAAACACACACACACACACACACAGATATATATATGTATGTATATATATATATGTATGTATATATATGTATGTATATATATATGTATGTATATATGTATATATATATATGTGTATATATATATATATATATGTATATGTGTATATATATATGTATATGTATATATATGTATGTATATATGTATATGTATATATATGTATGTATATATATATATGTATATGTATATATGTATGTATATATGTATATGTATATATATGTATGTATATATATATGTATATGTATATATATGTATGTATATATATACATATCTATATATATGTATGTATGTATGTATGTATATATATGTATATATATGTATGTATGTATATATATGTATATATATGTATGTATATATATACATATCTATATATATATATAGATATATATATAGATATAGATATATCTATATATATATATATAGATATATCTATATATCTATATGAAGACCTAACCCTCCATAAGTGAATAACTAATGTTTAAAAATGCTGCTTGCATTGACTGCAATTATTCACGAGAGCACAATTCAAAATGTTCTCAAAAATTCAGTTTTTTAGGTAAAATTCTGATATTTGTCAAACATCATCTACCATGACTCTAAAAAATGTTCAATTTTTTCATGAACATTGAAGATTTATTTATCAATTTGCAGGTATAAGTTTACAGTAGTGTTCACAGTCAAACATTTTCATGCACTGTAGGCAAAAATTGTGGGAGGAGATTTTTTATAAGTTTTGCAGTTTAAAAAAAGACAGAGTGATGGACTTCATAATTTTTAATAGGTTTAAATGTACAAAAGATTCTTTAGTATTGGGGCTACAGTTTGATGAAAGTGTGAAGTTCTAACGGGTTGATTTGTTATGAATTTTCAATGTTTTGAACTTTAGATGCTTGCTGTAGCGCCACCATTAGGACTATTGGTTTGGGATTACAGCTGAGTTAATCTGGCATGAGACTGGACCTTTATGCAAATTTTGGTTAGTTTTCACTCATGGTCCCGTCCAAGCTATTTGTTGTTATTTAATTTAGAGGCTTGCTGTGATGCCACCATCAGGACAATTGTCTTGTGTTTCATGTTGAGAACATCTGACATTTTGATCCGTTGTCATCATCATCATCATCATCGTCGTCATCCTTGCTGGGTCTCGAACCCACAACCCCTGACACCGAGAACCAGCTCCTAACTCACTGAGCTAATTGGCTGGAAGTGAGACCTGCTGTGTAGCCTCATATGTCGACTCAGGGAGTGACTGTCCAAGCAGTTGTTTTCAAAATGTCAAAATGTCAGAAATTCTGTTACCTGAACAAAAATCTAAAAATACATAAATTGCCTCTTGACAGCATGGAAATGTTGGTGATTTGTTTTTAACTCTAAGTGTTTTGCTTCATAAAAGAAAATTTGATGTTTAAAAATGCCACTCTTACATTGACTCCAGTTGTTCCCATGAGAGCAGAATTCAAAATGTTCTCAAAAATTCGGTTTTTGAGATAAAATTCTGATATTTGCCAAACTTCATCAACCATGACTCCAAAATATTCTCAATTTTTTTCAGGAAGATTGAAAATGTATTTAGCAAGAATTTGATAGTATATGTTTACAGTACTGTTTACAGTCAAACATTTTGATGCACTGTAGGCTTAATTTTTGATAAATCAAAAATCCGAGAAACAAGTTTTGTGGAGGAAGGTCTGAAGATGATCTCTAGCAAGTTTGGTGACAATTGAGCAAAAATTGTGGGAGGAGTTTTACAGGTTTTGAAAAAAACTGAGTGATGGACTTCATAATAATTAGGGTTCTAACCCCGAAGGGGTAGAACCCTTCTAAGATTGTGCCGGTTTATTATTAGGGTTCTAACCCCGAAGGGGTAGAACCCTTCTAAGATTGTGCCGGTTTATTATTATTATTATTTTTTGTTGTCTGCCGCTTGAGCTCAAATTCCCGTGAGCTGGAATGGGCCAGAAACTTGAAACTTGGCCCAATGATTGGAAATGATGTGCATCAACTTTTATTAAAATATGAGCCCAGTCAGCCAGATGGTGGCGCTATAATTAAGGATTTAAAATGCGTTTTTGGGAAGGCCACGCCCCTCACACAGTAAGTCGGATTGACTTGAAATTTGACACACAAGTCCAGCTCCATGTGCTCTACAAAAAAGCCAATCAGACCATGAAGCTCCGCCCACTTAGATTTTTTGCTAATTAGCATAATGTGAAAAACAGTTAAATTAATAGAACTTTTGAAAGATTGACTCTATCAACACCAAATTTGGTATATGGCTTTGGGGGAAGACAAGACACATTTCTACTATAAATGAGCCAGATTAATCAAAAAACATGGCCGCCACGGACCAATGTATTGTCGCAATGGGCGGGGCTTAGACATGATTGGCCATAACTCCCACGCCCTTTGCCCTATCATCACAAAACTTGGTGGGTAGGTTCACAACTGTACTGGGAATCTGCCTGCCAAAGCATGTTGAGCGCAACCTATAGGGGGCGCTATAAATGCAACATATGCGTATCCCAAAGACCATTGGACGGAATTTCACCAAATTTGGCATGCATACTCTAGGGGCGAGTATTAACAAATATCCTGAGTACCATGTTGATTGGTGAAAGTGGGCGTGGCCTATTCGTCATTAACCATCATTGTTTGCGTTTTATTCATTTATGGCGAGCTGGAAGGACCCAGACACACAAAACTTGGTACGTTGAGTGTAAATGACGTCCACATGCTGCTCTGAAAATTTCATCCTGATCCGTCAGATGGGGGCGCTATAACATAGGGGGTGAACCTCGAAAGGCTCTCCCCGCCAAGCCATAAGTGCTATTGACTTGAAATTTTTCATAGATGTCCTCCTGATGGTCCTCTACAAAAAAGCCTATTGCACTAAGAAAGCCGCTATTACAGATGTTTTGCTAATTAGCATAATGTGAAAAACAGTAAAATGAATAGAACTTTTGAAATATTGACTCTATCAACACCAAATTTGGTATATGGCTTCGGGGGGTGACAAGACACATTTCTACTATAAATGAACCAGATTGGTCAAAAAACATGGCCGCCACGGACCAATGTATTGTCGCAATGGGCGGGGCTTAGGAATTATTGGCCATAATTCCCACACCCTTTGTCCTATCATCACAAAACTTGGTGCGTAGGTTCGAAACAGGACTGGGAATCTGCCTAACAGAGCATGTTGAGCTCAGCCTATAGGGGGCGCTATAAATGCCATTAGCATGTAGCCAAAAAGCCAATTTGAAGAAATCTGGGGCTTATCATGCCTGTGTGTTGCACAGATCTTTGAGGGACACGGCGGCCGATGTCATCGACTGCAGGGGATGAGGGTCAGGGTGGCCGGTTTGGGGCAAAAGAGGTTAGAACCCGCGGATTGCCGCTTGCGGCTATATTTATTATTAGGGTTCTAACCCCGAAGGGGTAGAACCCTTCTAAGATTGTGCCGGTTTATTATTATTAGGGTTCTAACCCCGAAGGGGTAGAACTCTTCTAAGATTGTGCCGGTTTATTATTATTATTATTTTTTGTTGTCTGCCGCTTGAGCTCAAATTCCCGTGAGCTGGAATGGGCCAGAAACTTGAAACTTGGCCCAATGATTGGAAATGATGTGCATCAACTTTTATTAAAATATGAGCCCAGTCAGCCAGATGGTGGCGCTATAATTAAGGATTTAATATGCGTTTTTGGGAAGGCCACGCCCCTCACACAGTAAGTCGTATTGACTTGAAATTTGACACACAAGTGCAGCTCCATGTGCTCTACAAAAAAGCCAATCAGACCATGAAGCTCCGCCCACTTAGATTTTTTGCTAATTAGCATAATGTGAAAAACAGTTAAATGAATAGAACTTTTGAAAGATTGACTCTATCAACACCAAATTTGGTATATGGCTTTGAGGGAAGACCAGACACAATTTTACTATAAATGAGCCAGATTTATCAAAAAACATGGCCGCCACGGACCAATGTATTGTCGCAATGGGCGGGGCTTAGACATGATTGGCCATAACTCCCAGGCCTTTTGCCCTATCATCACAAAACTTGGTGGGTATGTTCACAACTGTACTGGGAATCTGCCTACCAAAGCATGTTGAGCGCAACCTATAGGGGGCGCTATAAATGCAACATATGCGTATCTCAAATACCATTGGACGGAATTTCACCAAATTTGGCATGCATACTCTAGGGGCGAGTATTAACAAATATCCTGAGTACCATGTTGATTGGTGAAAGTGGGCGTGGCCTATTCGTCATTAACCATCATTGTTTGCGTTTTATTCATTTATGGCGAGCTGGAAGGACCCAGAGACACGAAACTTGGTACGTTGCATATAAATGATGTCCAAATGCTGTTCCAAAAATTTCATCCCGATCCGTCAGATGGGGGCGCTATAACACAGGGTGTGAACTTCGAAAGGCTCTCCCTGCCAAGCCATAAGTGCTATTGACTTGAAATTTTTCAAACATGTCCTCCTGATAGTCCTCTATAAAAAAAGCCTATTGCACCAAGAAAGCCGCTATTACAGATTTTTTGCTAATTTGCATGATGTTAAAAACAGTAAAATGAATAGAACTTTTGAAAGATTGACTCTATCAACACCGAATTTGGTATATGGCTTTGGGGGATGAAAAGACATGTTTCTACTATAAATGAGCCAGATTGGTTAAAAAACATGGCCGCCACGGACCAATGTATTGTTGCAATGGGCGGGGCTTAGACATGATTGGCCATAACTCCCACACCCTTTGTCCTATCATCACAAAACTTGGTGGGTAAGTTCACAACAGGACTAGTAATCTGTCTTCAAAAGCATGTTGAGTTCAGCCTATAGGGGGCGCTATAAATGCCATTAGCATGTAGCTGAAAACCAAATTTGAAGAAATCTGGGGCTTATCATGCCTGTGTGTTGCACAGATCTTTGAGGGACACGGCGGCCGATGTCATCAACTGCAGGGGATGAGGGTCAGGGTGGCCGGTTTGGGGCAAAAGAGGTTAGAACCCGCGGATTGCCGCTTGCGGCTATATTTTGTAATGAGTTTGAGTAGACTAAAGTTTCAGCAGTATTGGGGCTACAATTTGGTAAAAGTTTCAAAACTGTAGCATGTACTGTTGATTTTGTAGGTATTTTTAAAGTTTTTAAATTTAAACGCTTATTGTGCCCCCCCCCCAGGAGGAATATTGACATGTCCTTGGAATTAAGTAAATCTGGCATGGGGCCGGACATTTCTGTAAAGTTTGGTGAGTTTTCGCCCATGGGAAGTATGACTTCTTCGGAAGAAAGAAAGAAGAAAGAAAGAAGAAATAATTCCTAGATTATACAATAGTGTCCTGGCAGCTTAGCTGCCTGGACCCTAAAAATAATACACCATTTAGCCCAGTTGAACAGAGATTTATCCTTAAGCCTTTGAGACCACTGGTCCAGTGTGGGTGGATGGGGCTTAAGCCAAGTTACTGTGATCATTTTATGTGCAATCAATAAAAGAACCCTGAGCATAAACGCACTATTTTTCCCTAAATCCGTTAACGATACAGTACCTAAAATTAGTTGCTGTGGTTCAATTGGTCTATTTAAATTCAAAATCGCACATATTTTTCGCTTCACATTCTCCCAGAATTTTTGCAATTTAGGGCAATCCCAGAAGATGTGGGAAAAGTCCCCTGTTATGCCGTAACCCTCCAACACAGGGGGGAACAATTATTATCATAACTAGCTATTACCAAAGGAGTTTTGAAATATCTTGCTCTCAACTTCCAGCCAAATTCCCTCCAAATTGGGCTGTTTAAACATTTCTGCCAGGGCACCCAAGAACTCTCCCACTTCTCATTGTGGTATTAGCTTCCAATTCCCATTTAGCTTTCACATCAAGTGTATCCTACGGTGGCCGGGAGGTGCAAACCAAATTTACATTTTGGAAAACATTTTTACATTTCAGAAAACAAATTTACATTACAGAAAACAAATTTACATTTCAGAAAACAAATTTACATTTTGGAAAACAAATTTACATTTAAGAAAACAAATTTACATTTTGGAAAACAAATTTACATTACAGAAAACAAATTTACATTTCAGTAAACAAATTTACATTTCAGAAAACAAATTTACATTACAGAGAACAAATTTACATTTCAGAAAACAAATTTACATTTCAGAAAACAAATTTACATTACAGAAAACAAATTTACAAACACCGAGACAAATTTACAAGTGCTGAAACACTTTTACAAGTCCCAAAACAAATTTACAAATAACATCAACCGGAAAGGGAATGTACCAACTCCGGGGTTGAACCGGAAGTGATAACCCGTTGTTGATGGAGTTCATGGTGACCCAAGATGCACAGCCATCGAGTGATGTTTTGCCCGTTTTGTGGCAAACACATGAACCGCTTAACGCGGTTTTGTTTTTCGTGTGGTCGGTCTTTAGACTTTTTAACTGGTGAAGACCAGACGGAAGGACAAAATGTACAGGGGACATCTCAACAGCCGGATAATGCAAATCAAAGTAAGTGTAGCATAGCGCTCGCTTTCTGAAGTAGCGTTTGTGAATGAACGTGAATAGCCCTATTGGTTAACTATCTATTTTGAAATGGAGCTTTGTTTATTTCAGCAGAAAAACCTTGTACATCATATAAGCAGTTCCTGGAGTACAGAAGCTCCAAGTCAAAAGAGCGTCAGACTTTTAACTACGGGCCGAGAGGAAGACGTCCGGCTAAAGAACGAAAACAGGTCCAGGTAGGTTGTACTGTCTTAGCTTATCAATACTCGACTGTCTGACTCGAGATGATTCCGAAGTGGATCGGTATCATGTTAGATTTATTGTACAGATTGAATTAAGTTAAAAAGAAAAACTAATATATTTGACTTAGGCATTTGTGCGTGGATTTTAAAGCATATAGCACTCTAAGCAGGATAACAGCAGCTCTCGTGCAAGACGAGATGCTTTGCTAAAGCAACTGGGCACAACAATGGAACGATTTGGAATGTAACCTATGTATGGGAAACGCTGTATAATCTTTTATATTAGCTATGCTTAATACATAGAATTAATCTTGTCTTTGTCATTTTCTAGATAAACATTGGATTGATGGTGCCAAATGGAACTGATTTAAGACCTCTTAGAGGGAAAACACTCCCATGATTTGTAGATCCAGAGGTAGCAGCACCTGATGTACTGAAACAAGCTGTCCAGAAAATGAGAACGTTTCACAAAGACATGCAAGAGGGACCATATGTCCTTTTGTATCCAGACTGCTCAGAGGTGGTCCATGTGCCTGGGTCAGAAAGGCCATTCAGATTGGCTGAATAGAAAAAGGAACTAGGGAAGCCATATTCCAGGATCACCTTTTTCATTTGCCTAGAATCACATTTTAAAGGAGGTTAGTGGATGTCATGATTCAATATTTTTACATATTTTAAACTCTACTGAAGGTTACACCTACAGTATCTACATGATCTTGAATGATTTTTTTTTGTTTTTACAGCAGTGGATGATACCTCAGACTCTGATTCTGAAATTGTCATCGCATCAAGGAGTGCAGCTGAATTCAATCGAGCTGACACTGTGGTACATCAATTATTTATTTATTTTTTCTAATACCAATTTATGTATGAATATATTTATTGACTTATCTATGACAACACTGACAACCTTTCACCACTGATATATACTGTATATGGTAAGGAAACAGTTATGGAAGCAATTACAAATTGTTGATACATTCATGTGTTTCCTCACAGGTTTTTGAACCACAAAACCAAAGTACTCCTAAACACAAACCTGAAGATGAAAGGTGTGTACATTTTGGCATCTTGCCTTTGTCAGGGCGTCAAACAGATTTTACGAGAGGTCCTTCTTACATGACTATTGTAGGCCTGAAGGACAGTAACAAATAATGTAATAATTTTATCATTTTTATCATGTTTCAGAGATGCACCAGGACATTCAGCAACAATTCAGCCTGGACAGGTAATAGGGCAGACTGTGGCAGCCCAACGTTTCTTACTTTCAGTGTTGTTGTTGTTTCAGACATTTTAATTTGTTTTTCAGATAGTGATATCTGATGTTGAGGATTCACCTGAGGATTCACCTGAAACAAATCCAGCCAAGACTTCTTACTACAGGTAAGTAAAAAATCATAGTGAATCACAGAATTTCAATTTAATTCATTGGGAAGAAATTTGTGTTTGTAAGATGTTTTAAGAAATTGTAATTTCCCAACAGTAAATACACAGACCTGTATGCACCAGGTGTTGAGGAAGATGACGAGGAGCTGGTTGCAGTCAATGTGGAGAATTTCCAACACACAGCAGTGTAAATAGAACTTCTGCCTGTGGCATTCCATTTTTTTATAGTGCAATACTGATGGTATTGAAGTAATTGTTCTGTGTGCAATGTAAAATTATTTGATTAGATCACTTTCTGTCATTACAGGGAGGAGATGAACATTACACTAACTGACATTGTGGCAAACCTCTCGCTTCCTACTGATCACAAAAGAGTCAGCAGGTTCAACATCTCAAGGGCTAATGTTTGGGGTGGAGCCGTCAGGGGTTTCAAGCGTGCAACATATTCTGAAACCTGTGACATGCTGGTCAGATTTACTGATGATGCTGGTGTTTTTGAGGAGGGGATTGACACAGGTGGTCCAAGACGAGAATTTTTAACACTGCTCATGAAACACCTGAAAGACCGGCCCATTTTCGATGGACCAGAAGGACATCGGTTCTTGGTCTACAATGCAAACGGTATGCATAGGGTTAGATGTGTACTACACTAATGGTTGGCTCATGAAAATTAGACATGTATGTCACATGGCATATGCTTTTTTCATCAATATCTTGAACTATTTTTTAATTTTGCAATATAAATTCATTCACAGCTGTTAGGGATGATGAATACTTCCTGGCAGGAAAGATGATCGCAGTGTCAGTTGTACATGGAGGTCCAGGGCCCCATTTCCTTTCAGAAGATCTTGTACATTATCTTGCCGGCCAGCCTTCATTCAAATCAACAGTTAATTTAATAACTGATGAAGAAACAGGGAAAGCTTTGAGAGAGGTGAGAATAGCATAAAGCTACAGTGTGGTAGGACAGAGTTTTACATAGTTCCTGTATTGTTTCAAGACAAATTTTACTTCCTATATCGCATACATAGAATTGGCTTCATTAGTTTTTGGTAGGGTAGGGTTACACCATGCTATGTATGTCACTGAATAAAAATACGCAAGGATATACAGTACATACAATTATTTACTTTTTTTTAATGTCTTTCAGATTGAGAATGCTGCTTCAGTGGATGCTCTGCAAGATTGTATCCTGAGACACAGCACGATGTTACAGACAGCAGGCTGTCTGAGACACGTGGTTGCCGTGGAAGAAAAGACAGAAATCGTGGCAGACTACCTCCGATGGTATATTATTGACCGCAACTCATCTGTAATTGACAGGTAAGATCATATTTTTAATGATGTTATTTTCTTCTTTGTTATGTATTTATGAAACTTTTGTTTGAAATGCCTCATGCCATGTATATCTATTATCAGTTAGTCAATGGGACAAAATGTGTGCCATAGTGTTACAACTGATAGCCTATGTGATGTCTGTCTCTCCATTCCCTGCCTTGTGCCAATCTACAAGTACTCATGCCACCCTGCCCTCTGTGTCATTCCTTTGTGTGACTGCATTTAATTCATGCAGTTTGTAGCACTTACCTTGCCCTGTGCAAATCAAAAGAATGTTGTTTTTTTTTATGTAACACACAACCAACCCCAAATGTACATTTGTTTTGGTGGATTTTAATTGTTGGGAAGAGAACCTCTGATGCAATTGGCACTGCACAGCAGTGAAACAGTGTTTGTGTTCAATTTGTAGATTCAAAGATGGTCTTTCAGCCCTTCAGTTTCTCAGTGCACTACAGCAACACCCTTCTTTGCTGACCCCCATCCTGTGCCACTCTGAAAAGCGACTCACTGGCTTTGAACTTGAGAGACTCTTCAAGCCTGACCTCAGCCCTTCAGGAAGTAACAGGAGACTAAAAGAAAGTCAAACCTTGGCCAACTGGGCAGACTACCTCCTCGATTGTGAAGGTTTGTACGTTTTTTTGTAATTTCTTGGAAAACCACATCACCATGATATATCTAAAAAAAAAAATTCTTTGCAGAAGGCGAGGCTGCTGTTTCTGTGGAGGATGTTTTGATGTTTGCAACTGGGCTGACATCACTTCCCCCTTCTGGGTTGGAACCATCGCCACAAATAGAGTTCCTGGATGACTCTCCATTCCCAATGGCAAATACATGTTCAAACTTGTTGAAATTACCACTCCTAGATTCATACAGTCTGTTTAAGTCACAAATGGACTTTGGAATCCAAAATAGTCCAGGATTTGGCTGTTTATAAGCCATATGACTGGATGAACCCTAGAGCTCGCACTCTAACAATGTTGTTTGTTCTTTGTTGCTGTTGTTACAGCTACAGTCTATAAGTCTCAGTCTTTTTTTAAAGAGGTTTTTATAGTGTTATGCTCTAGTATGTGAGCATGTTGTTTTTTTTTTAGGGTTAGGGTTAGCTTTTTGACAATTGTTTTAAATCCATGATTCTCAAACTGTGGTCTGTCTGAATCACTTTTTTAGATTTAGAATGAAAAAAGTCATTCATTTTGTTCTCTATAATACAGAAATGTAATAAATACTCATTACTTTGCTTCATTTTTTTCATGTATTTCCCACTGAAATAATGAAGCTGTGGGTGACAAATTCAGTCACTTTGTGTACGTGCTCCACCTTAACCCTAACAATAAACCTCTCTTCAATTCATAGCTGAGCAGTTTCTTTTAGTTTCAGATACAGTTCAGTTGCAGACTGCCAGTACTCTGGTTGCTGTAAATGATTGTGCTCCATAGCTAAGTCCAAGTACTCCTGCATGTTTGCATCCCCACATGGAGCTCTTGTCAGGCTAGCCTCAGGAAAGGTATCGAGCGCAGCGGCCTGTTCAATTTGAAATCCACAGTCTCTGGAGCCAAACCTATGTTAAACAGAAGACATAATTACATTTATTTAATTTTAAGATAAAAGAAAAACAAATACAAACATCAAATTGCCACCAAAGTATTACCTGTGTGGTAAGTAGTAGAGCTCATTGGGCACTCCTCCTGGACATGACGCTGTTCTGGAGGGGCGAATCCTGTGACTGTTCCACAGTCTCACACACTCATCCAAGTCCTTCTGAATAACATCACCAAAGCAGTATCTCAGTAGACACTGATGCTCTTGGCTCCCGTTGAAGTATCCAGCACCTCTGAGGTCTGCAAATAGCTCCATCCAGAACTGACACCTATTGAAATTGATACAATAATAATGTTAAAAAAATGTTAAGCACATGTTTGAATGAAATCAAAGGTTACACATAATTAAATTATTTAATTAAAGCCACTTACCTCCCCTTTCTGAATATGGACCACCACGACTCAATCCTCTGGTTGGTTGTGGATGAGCCATACATGTGGCTGGACGCTCCACAGTAATAGTCATTGTGGTGGTGGCGTAGGGTGCACTGAATTGCGGCCATGGTCCCGTTCTCCGTGCCGCAATCAGTCCTCAGTCTCATGGGAATAACGCAGAGGTCTCGCACACATGACAGAAAATAGTGAGCGATCACGCTTGGGTCATTATTTGTTGGTCCACATGTAAGCCACAGTACTTTTCTTGAAAATCCATCGATACAGCCTGAAAGAGCCAAACCGTATGGCTTAAGTTTATCATAACCATCCGCGTGCCACATATAGTTCGGTCCCATGGAGTGGTAGGTTCATCTTATAAACCTTCTGCGTGCTCTCCTCTCACACCCTCGAGGATTGAGCTCCCGGAGCAAATTCATAACATGATCTCTCTTCACTCGCAGATTATACTTTTGTCTGAGTACTTGCCACATCATGCGGTAGCCAAACAGCTGTCCAGGTCCACGAAGTTCCAGTCGGATGGCCCTAATTATGGCGTTTGTAGAAGAGTAATCCTTTCTGCGAAAAAACCCGGCTCCATTCAGTTCGCTTTTCAGAGATCTCAAGCTGATGTAAACTTGACATCATGTCCACGATTACAGCGTACGAGTGTCCCTGATTAAAATATTTTATGCACTGCTGCAGCATATCTGGTCTGTCGATCTGGTCCATGCCCCTTAAAAAGTCTAAAGACCGACCACATGAAGAACAAAACTGCGTTAAACGGCTCATATGTTGTCCACAAAACGGGCAAAACATCACTCGATGGCTGTCCATCTTGGGTTACCATGAATTCCATCAACAACGGGTTATCACTTCCGGTTCAACCCCGGAGTTGGTACATTCCCTTTCCGGTTGATGTTATTTGTAAATTTGTTTTGGGACTTGTAAAAGTGTTTCAGCACTTGTAAATTTGTCTCGGTGTTTGTAAATTTGTTTTTTGAAATATAAATTTGTTTTCTGAAATGTAAATTTGTTTTCTGAAATGTAAATTTGTTTTCTGTAATGTAAATTTGTTTACTGAAATGTAAATTTGTTTTCTGTAATGTAAATTTGTTTTCCGAAATGTAAATTTGTTTTCCAAAAAAGTAAATTTGTTTTCTGAAATGTAAATTTGTTTTCTGTAATGTAAATTTGTTTTCTGAAATGTAAAAATGTTTTCCAAAATGTAAATTTGGTTTGCACCTCCCGGCCACCGTAGTATCCACTGATGTATCCATACG
Source organism: Diplodus puntazzo (assembly GCA_963678695.2). NCBI lineage: Eukaryota > Metazoa > Chordata > Actinopteri > Spariformes > Sparidae > Diplodus > Diplodus puntazzo. Next base: position 19,764,892 of record OZ023167.1, on the reverse strand, counting down.
GATCCTGTCATATATACATGATATTGTGTTTTTAGTGTTCATCTTATTCTCAGCTATCTCAATCCAATATTGTTCAAAATTAGATGGAACTTCTTTAATTTTGTCCCACTCTTTGTGTGTCATCAGGTAATGCAGAATTTGAAAATATCTAAATAAACCCTTAGAATCAGTGCCATACTTTGCTTGAAGTTGTGAGAAAGCCCTGAGAGTCATTCCTTCGAATAATTGATTTATTGTGATGAGTCCCTTCCCCGCCCATCTAATGAAACCACTGTCCATTTTTGCTGGCAGGAAGTCACAGGCAGTAGTTATCTTTGCTGCCCTTGATAGAGATAGAGGTAAATTCAACAATCGTCTCGTCTTCTCCCAAACCTTTAATGTATGATTAACACATTCGTTTTGTATCCTAAGTTTATGCCTTACTTTTGAATTTAGAAAGGGAAGGGTTGAGAGCGATATATTTTTTACTGAACCTTGCTCTATATGTACCCATTTTGTGTCCATATCTAATCTCATCCATGAAACCAATTTTCCAAGTTGTGCTGCCCAGTAGTAACTTATGAAATGCAGCAAGGCTAATCCACCCTTATCCTTGCGTGCACAGAGGGCTTTGAGTCTCACTCTAGGCCTTTTGTTCTGCCATATGAATTTGGAAACAAGCTTATCCAGAAATGTAAAGGTAGATACAGGAACAGTGATAGGTAACGCATTAAAAAGAAATAACAATCTTGGCAGGACATTCATCCCTCCCAACTAAAGACAAAGGAAGCAGGCGCATAGGCAGGAGTGGGCCTGGCCGGGCCAGTGCCGCCCACATGAATCACTGGCCCGCCCATCCACGTTTGTTTTAAAAATACATTTTTGAAAGAGACCAATTATGCTCATCAGGGAATTTTAATTCGACATATTCTACTGTATATATCTTATATATTTTTCCTTCTTTCTAAAAAAACAAAACAAAAAAAAAATGATATTCGACCAGAGCACTACTCGCTGTCGTTGCCATGGTAACAGTTACACGCGTGACGTGCAGCGAGCGGGGCAAAAAGCCTAGCAACTATGGTCAGTTAGCTAGCGGACTTTTGCCTCCAGTCGACGGCTAGGAAAATGATGAAACAAAGTACTTTAATGTCATATTTTAAACGACCCAGACTCGAAGATGATGACACACCACTCAGTGGTTTCAGGTGCTGTGCTGTCAATTTTGTCCTTTGAAAAGGAACACTTTGGACTATGACGAGATCATCTCTATATTCAATGCAAGACCCAGGCGTTTGCGCCTTGTTTTGTAGGCCATGAAAACAGCAAAGGTAGGCCTGCTTCATATTTGCCTGTGATAGCTGAGTGTTTGATTCTTTTCTTTCTTATTTTTAGGGTTCTAACCCCGAAGGGGTAGAACCCTTCTAAGATTGTGCCGATTTATTATTAGGGTTCTAACCCCGAAGGGGTAGAACCCTTCTAAGATTGTGCCGGTTTA